>PVJS01005142.1:10000-65508 GCA_004027185.1 Glis glis
CCCCAGCTTCGTAAAAGAATCCCCCTGACATTTTCCAGGGCGGTGCACTTGAACCCCTAAAAGTCGCGTGGAAATTGAGACTGGATTTGCAGCTAAGCCTTTGGGGTGGATTCCGGTATTTATTTGGAACTGAGCTTTGGAGAGTAACTTGATTGCCCTTCGAATCGGTCCCCTCTCCTTCCACAGTGTGTTTGAGTGCGTGTTGAGGGTGCGGTGGGATCCAAATGGTTAATACACCACGCCTCAGGCCTTCTTTCGATACTCTTTTTCTTCCCCAAGGTACTGGGGATTGAACCCAGGAGCATTCTACCTCTGAGCTACACCCCTGGCCCTATATTTTATTCTTTATTTTGAAACAGGGTCTCTCTAAGTTGCGGAGGGCCTCACTAAGTAGCTGAGGCTGGCTGCGAACCCGGATCCTCCGGTCTCAGCCTCCCAAGTACTGGGATTACATGTGTGTGCTACCACGCCCGGTGTATTTTTTGTTTCGAAACAGGGTCTCACTAAGTTGCTGAGAGTCTCGCTACATTGCTGAGGCTGGCCTCAAACCTGCGATCCTCCTGTCTCAGCCTCCCAAGTACTGGAATTACAGGCGTGCACCATCACATCTGGCTACTTTCAGGTACTGGTAAGCATTGGGTTTGGGCATTTAAAGATGGACGTCAAGTCGGACGTGGTGGTGCACACTTGTCATCCCAGTACTTGGGAGGCTGAGACTGGAGGATCGCAGGTTCGTGGCCAGCCTCAGCTACTTAGCGAGGTCCTCTGCAACTTAGTGAGACCCTGTTTCAAAATAAAGAATAAAAAAATAGGTCTGGGGATGTAGGTCAGAGGTAGAATGCCCCTGGGTTCAATCCCCAGTACTGAAAAAATAAATAAATAGCCGGGCGTGGTGGCGCACACTTGTAATCTCAGTACTTTGGGAGGTGGAGACCAGAGGATCCGGGTTCGCGGCCAGCCTCAGCTCTCTCTCTCTCTCTCTCCCTCTCTCTGTCTCTCTCTCTCTTTCTCTCTACTTAGTGAGGCCGTCCGCAACTTCGTGAGACCCGGTTTCAAAATAAAGTATAAAAAATAGGGCTGGGGGCGTAGCGCGGAGGTAGAATGCCCCTGCGTTCAATCCCCGGTACTGCAATAAATAAATAAATAAATAAATAAATAAATAAATAAATAAAAACGATGGAAGTGGGCAGCAGTATATGCACGTAGTGATTTCAGCAACGCGGCTTCGTGGGTGGGAGTGAGACCCTGACTCAGGTTTGTTACCTGTGATGTTAGTAAGGATGTGGCTCAGCCTCGTGGACACGACTCTTCAAAAGTCGTAGGCGGATTCTTGATTCCTTAGACGGGGCTGAAGTTCTGCCCCTGCATCTCGGCTCCGATTCAGAACGTTTGCGTAGACTTGTGCCACTGGGTAAGGGAGGGCGCAGACGAGACTTGCTCTCAAAATGCCGCAGCCAACAGATGCAGCTGCAAGCTGCCTGAGTATCTCTGAGCGGGAGCCCGTCCTCCTGCTGCCCCGGCCTGTCTGCTTTGCAAAAGAGCGCTCCTGAGCCCTGGGGAGGTCTCCTAGCAAGAAGTAAATGAGGCGCCCAGGGAAATTCACTGCGCACGTGAAACCCACCACACTTACACAACCCTGCCAGGACTGATATTTTGAACAAGAAATGGAATAACCCTATCAAATTGTCCTGCCCAGCCAGGCGTATTGGCACACGCCTCTGATCCCAGTACCTGGGAGGCTGAGACAGGAGGATCGCAGGTTCGAGACTGACCTCAGCAACTTAGCGAGACTGTCAGCAACTTAGGAAGACCCTGTTTCAAAATAAAAAATAAAATAGGAGCCGGGCATGGTGGCGCATGCTTGTAATCCCAGTACTTTGGGAGGTGGAGACTGGAGGATCCGGGTTCGCGGCCAGCCTCAGCTCTCTCTCTCTCTCTCTCTCTTTCTCTCTCTCTACTTAGTGAGGCCCTCCGCAACTTTGTGAGACCCGGTTTCAAAATAAAGTATAAAAAAATAGGGCCGGGGGTGTAGCGCAGAGGTAGAACGCCCCTGCGTTCAATCCCTGTTACTGCAAAAATAAATAAATAAATAAAATAAAATAAAATAATAATATAAAATAAAATAGGCCTAGGGGTGTAGCCCAGAGGTAGGATGCACCTGGGATCAATTTTTAGTACCAAAAAAAAAAAAATATCCTACATAGTTCTCTCAGGGTAGAGAAAATAAAAAGGTGATCCAGAAGATTAGAGTCCTTTCCCTAAGGTTACAAAATCAGCAGCAGAGGTGGGACAGGAAAGCCAGGTCTTTTTGAGTCCGAGTTTTGTCCTTTTAATAGAGTGGGAGCAACGGCTGGAGGATTTGGATTGAGAGCAAGTGGGAAATCCAGAGGTTTTCCTCATTTTCAGTGATGTAAAAAAGTTGAGTGTTAGACGGGTGTGGTGGTGCACCCCTGTAATCCCAGTACTTGGGAGGCTGAGACAGGAGGATCGCAGGTTTGAGGCCAGCCTCAGCTACTTAGTGAGGCCCTCCGCAACTTAGTGAGACCCTGTTTCAAAATAAAGAATAAAAAATAGGGCTGGGGGTGGAGCTCAGAGGTAGAATGCCCCTGGGTTCAATCTCCAGTACTGCAAAATGAATAAATAAATAAATATAATAAATAAATAAATAAATAGTGCTGGGGCTGTAGCTGAAAGGTAGAATACCCCTGGGTTCAACCCCTAGTACCACAAATAATAATAATAATAATAATAATAATAATAATAATATTAATAATAATAATTGAGGATTAGAGACACTTTGACCTCTTCTTGTATTAACTGTTTCATTTTTTTATATTCCTGAAAGGGGGAAGCCTTGATATATTTCTGCCTTGTCAAACTATTCATCTGTAGCCAGGCGTGGTAGCGCACGCTTGTCATCCCAGTACTTGGGAGGCTGAGACCAGAGGATCGCAGGTTCGCGGCCAGCCTCAGATACTTAGTGAGGCCCTCGGCAACTTAGTGAGACCCTGTTTCCAAATAAAGAATAAAAAATAGGGTTGGGGGTGTAGCTCGGAGATAGAATGCCCCTGGGTTCAATCCCCAGGACCGCAAAAAAAAAGAAATATTCATTTGTAAGTTGGCTTGAAATTAGTCAACCCTCTGATTCACTGGGATATAGTTACAATAAATTCCCTCAAGGGAAAAAATAAATAAAAACCAAGGAGAAAAGGTTTTATCACCTATGTGGATCAATTCCGGGACTTCAATTTAGATATTCATTTTCCCTACAGTGTGAGGTAGTCAATTAAACCTTCTTTCATATTGGTCATAAATTTCGATGGGAGTGATGGAAGTTCCACTTAGCAACCCATTTCTGTCACAGAATCTAATAATGGGATCCAATCAGAAAGATTCTCACCTGTGCACCTGAATGACCAGGTTGGGTCTGGCTTTCTGGTCTTTGCCTTGATCTCCTTGAGTGTGTGTCATTCTTTAGCCCCCAGAATTGAGGTAGCATCATGTCCAAAGTGGCCAGACTGTAGGGTCGCATAGAATGACTTACAGACACATGACTCATTTTTGTTTTAATGCTGGGGATCAAATCTAGGGCCTTCTTTATGCTACGTATGCACCTTGCCCCTGAGCGCCATCCCCAGCCCTAATACAGAATAGTCTTGAATATACTTTCACCAGGGATTTGGTGGCACCTTAAATAAAAATCTTTTCTTTTAGCCGGGCGTGGTGGCGCACGCTTGTCATCCCAGTACTTGGGAGGCTGAGACAGGAGGATCCGGGTTCGCGGCCAGCCTCAGCTACTTAGTGAGGCCCTCTGCAACTTAGTGAGACCCTGTTTCAAAATAAGGAATAAAAAATAGGGCTGGGGGTGGAGCTCGGAGGTTGAATGTCCCTGGGTTCAATTCCTGGCACTGCCTTCCCCCCCAAAAATGTCAGTCATTTAGTTAAACTCTCTTAGTTCCAAAGTGGTTGTTCAGGCAGGGGTGTAAGAATTCTCAGCTAGTCGATGTGGGAGCCAGGTCTGTATATGGGATTCTCCAACTGGAAGCCCTCCATTACTAAGACATAAGAATTTCTCCTCTCTGAAAGTGAACAAGAAGAAAATGAGTGATTTTTGTTGTTGTTGTTGTTGTTTTACCTTTTCTGCTTAATGTATTAACATTGTTTGATGCTTTTACGTAAATTAGTGTTTGAATTTTCTCAAAGGTGACTGGATCTCATGCGTTCAAATTGTTGAGACTTAGCTGTGATTTAACCTAATAGATGATTTACTAATAGTATTATTATATAGTATTGCAGTATTTAATAATAGCATTATAGTATAATAATAATAGATTTAACTTAATAGATGGGAATAATACTTTCTATATAGTCATTTTAAGATATTGTAGAAACCAGGTGTGGTGGCGCACACCTGTGATCCCAGTACTTGGGAGGTTAAGACAGTGGGATCGCAGGTTTGAGGCCAGCTATCTACACATACAATGATAGGTTGATATATACATATATATATATATATATATATATATATATTCATTTATACATATTTATATATGTATACAAATATTTAGCCATTTATTTATACAATTTGTATATATTTTATACATATATAAATTAATATGTATCTAATATAATATATACCTAATTAATATATAAAATATATACCTAATTAATATATAAAATATATATCTAATTAGTATATATCTAATATATATATTAGAAAAATATGTATAAGAAAAATTTTAAAGATTGCTTATTTTACGCAATTCCAGTCCATTCTTGTCTTGGTCCTTTTGGGTGCTAAGAAAAACAAAAGTTATATTTAACAATCTACCTTCGGACTTGGAAGCTGATCAGACACATTCTCCCTAATCTTGTCCCATACAGTATTTCTTTTTTTCATATATTTTATGAAATATTGCATTGCAGTCTTCACCTCATAATGTAGTTGAGAGTGCATGCGCACAGCACTCGGTGAGCTTCCCCCGGCTCCCTCCCCTACCCCGTACACAATATCGAGATTGACATTGGTAATTTCACTTATATACATAATGTCAGTGGAAGTGATTCCTTCATTAATTCTCCATATTATATTTCCAAGAGACAGCGCATTAATCTAATGGTTACCATTTCCTTGAAAATAAAAGTTAGTGACATGAACTTGTAAATATATAATGATCCCAGTCCTCACTACATGCCTTCAAAATCACAATCATGACAAAATATTACATTTGCTAATGAGGCATTGGCATTTTTAAAAAAGGAACTGGGAAGCCAGGCGTGGTGGCGCACACTTGTCATCCCAGTACTTGGGAGGCTGAGACAGGAGGATCGCAGGTTCGCGGCCAGCCTCCACTACTCGGTGAGGCCCTCCGCAACTTAGTGAGACCCTGTTTCAAAATAAAGAATAAAAAATAGGGCTGGGGATATAGCTCGGAGGTAGAATGCCCCTGGATTCCATGCCCAGTACTGTAAAAAAAATTTTTTTTAAATAAAATAAAAAATATAAAAGGAACTGGGTCCGGGCATGCTGGCTCATACTTCTAATCCCAGCACTTGGGAGGCTGAGAGAGGAGGATCCCAGGTTTACAGGCAACCTCAGCAATTTAGTGAGGCTCTCAGCAACTTAGTGAGACCCTGTTTCAAAAAATAAAGAATAAAAAATAGGGCTGGAGGTGTAGCTCAGAGGTAGAATGCCCCTGGGTTCAATCCCCAGTACCAAAAAAAATAAAAAAAAAAGAACTTGAGGTTTCCAACAAAAGATAATCCTTTCTATCCAAACACTTCATAAAAAGTAGCTCATCTTGCTTACAAGAACTGGTTACAAAAACCAACCCACGTTGATTGTCATTATGGGATGTTGTAGTAATGGAGGGTCCCACGGGAGACTCTGTCTGGGCATGGAAGGGATATATTCTCCTGATTTTTCAGAATGAGTTTATTTCCAGCTGCGTGCTGAAGCTCTGGGAGATGAGCAATCAGTTTTTGTGACAAAACTGTGAAGTTTTAATAAAGGAGCCTACCTGTGTGGGCCCGAAGCACTCGCGCTGCGGCGTGATGTCACACACCATGAATATTCAGAGCCTTGAATCTGGGCACCTTCCTGAACCTTCTGGAAGGAGAGAGAGTCTTCTCTCGTCCTCCAAAGACAGTACAAGTGCACACACCAGAAGAAAAATGGTAGGATTTTGTTGTCCTAGGATGAAAATGTTACTATATTATAGAAAGTAAACAAATGCACACACATATATGTATGTGTGTGTGTGCGTGCGTGTGTGTATGTGTGTTTGTATGAAACTTTTCATCCCTCTACAAAATATTCTAATAGGAGAACTTTTTTTTCTTTGGTCCTAGAGAGTGAACCCAGGAACATTATACCTCTTAACGACACCCCCAGCCCTTTTTAATTTTTTACTTTGAAACAGGGTCTCAATAAATTGCTGAGGCGGGCCTCGAACCTGGGATCCTCCTGTGTCAACCTCCCAAGTACTGGGATTCCAGGTCTTCAGACAACCCTTCCCACCCCCTAGTGAGTCTCACTTACACCCCAGAGGCTGAGTTTTAAGCCAGATCATGCACAACCTTTGCATTTGATGGACAATCTAACAAAAATGCATATTGAAGCTGAGCGTGGGGGCGCACACCTATAATGCCAGTACTTGGGAGGCTGAGACAGGAGGATCACAGGTTTGAGGGAGGCCAACTTCAGCAACTTAGTGAGAGTCTTAGCAACTTAGTGAGACCCTGTTTCAAAATAAAGAATAGGCCAGGCGTGGTGGTGCGCGCTTGTAATCCCAGTACTTGGGAGGCGGAGACCGGAGGATCCGGTTGCTGAGAGTCTCACTAAGTTGCTGAGGCTGGCCTTGAGCCTGTGATCCTCCTGTTTCGGCCTCCCAAGTACTAGGATTTCAGCCGTGTGCCACCATGCCTGGAGAACTTGTGTTATTGAGATGCATTTCCCATATACAAAAGGAAAGACTCACTACAATGTGGAGTGGTGCCCTCTAGTAGCTCACATGAGACGTATTATCCTTTTAGTACACTGGATTTAAACTGGCGTGGTGGCGCACACTTGTAATCCCAGTATTTGGGAGGCTGAGACCGGAGGATCCGGGTTCGCGGCCAGCCTCAGCTACTTAGTGAGGCCCTCCGCAACTTAGTGAAACCTGGTTTTAAAATAAAGAATAAAAAATAGGGCTGGGGGTGCAGCTCAGAGGTAAAATGCCCCTGGGTTCAATCCCCGGTACCACAAAAAAATAAAAAAATAAAATAAAACAATAAAATAAAAAATAGGGCTGGGGGTATAGCTCAGAGGTAGAATGACCCTGGGTTCAATCCCCAGTAACACACACACACACACACAAACACACACACACACACACACACACACACACAATACATATTGGATTTATAATAGACAAAACTGATTTTTATTGGAAGAGATAACCATTTCTTTCAGAATAAGGAGTGTGGTCATAGTTCTATTTGGTTTTTAAAATCAAGAAAGGGACCTGGATTTGCATTCACGATGGCGTGATCCTCAACCTTAGCCAAGCATTAGAATCATCTGAGGAGGTTTAAAAATCCTCCTGTGTGGGTCCCATTCCTGGCTTCCGATTTTGCTGAGGCTGGCCTCGAACCTGCCATTCTCCAGTCTCAGCCTCCCAAGTACTGGGATGACAGGCCTGCGCCACCGCGCCCAGCTTTATAATCACATTACTTTCCATGTGAGGGATTTGAGTTTCCGGTTGTGCAGTCCATGAGCAGTATTCTGATTAAAGGAGTTTGGTTGTTAGTTGTGCAGACCTCAAAAAACTCCAAATAATACATTATTTAAAGGCACCCGTCCTGTCGGGGATACGGGGAGAGCAGATTGCTTCTCTTGGACAGACTCAAGTAGTAATTGGAAAGGAAAGAAGGAAAAAAAAAAACAACAGTCAGGAAAAATTTTAATTGTATATTGTCTTGGCAGTTTTCTGCCGGCTTTTGTTGTATTTTAATAGTGGCAGCTGTACCCAGGATTTCTTGTTTCTGTAACTACCGCGACTTCCTCTTCTGGAAAGCTCCGTGTCGTTGTAACCTGGTCTTTTGTTTTCCTGCTTTGACTAAGGAAATTAATTTTTTTGTCGTTGTTGCTAGATGGATAAAAGACACACATTAAAAGGTGTCAACCGTGTTCATTATTATTATTATTTTTTTTTAATACAGAGAAAGCGTCAGATCTTGTGGTCTGTCTGCGACTAATTTGAGATCCGATTTGCTTTTCCTGACCACCCGTGGGCTTGTCACAAATTAATTAAATGCTCCATTTCTTTTATCTAATTGAGCCTGTTTCTACCTCTGATGAATAATTCCAGCAAGTTTATTACAAAGGGAAATGCTTCGTGAATGGCTTTTTATGCAAAGTAAACTTTTGGCAGAGTTTTCTAGACTCTACTGGGATTTGTCCTTTCTTGAAGAAGGCCAAACTCTGTCTTTTTTAAGGTGTAACAGGAAATCGTGCTTGCACCAAAACTTCCAGGCGCAGAAGTGAGCGTTCCCTGGCAGGTACCGTGTGCATTAAACCAACAACATGGCGAGGTAGAAAACCAGTGAAATTGGTTTTCTACCAAATTGAATTGAATTGGTGAGGGTAAGTCAGCCCAGAGAAGAACCCGATATTTTCTGAACAGACTCTTTGAAGCCCCGGCCTTCGGAGTCCCTGTCGATGTTTGCTGATTTTCTCAGTCGAAGCAATGTCACACACAGGTGGCAAGGAGGTCGCACCCCCAGATACCTGCAGGAGCCCAGGATGGGAAGAAATGAGTGGAGACGCCAGCCCGGTAGATAATGAGAGATGCTGGTGGGGGGCTACGGTCAGGACTCTGGAGGGTTCTCGGCTCCCCCAAAACCGTCAGCCCGAATGGGGTTCAGCCAGTTCCTGCCTCAGGAAAGCCAACCCAGTATTCCTAGAACTTGCGATTTTTTTTTAAAGGAGCTATACCTCTGGATTCTTCTTGTAAATATTGGCAACTAATTTTAAATAGGATACCAGATATGTAGAAAAAAAAGATAGAAAAGATATGTAGGAAAAAGATAGATACCCGAAATGTCAAGAGATGTTCGGGGGCCGGATAGAACAAAAGATATTAGATGTGATATAATCCAAATTCTCTAATTTCTTCTTTTCTGTAAGAAGAAGGAGATAGTAAGATCACTAGAATTGGGGGAAGTTTGGGATGATGGTCAAGGTCCCTAAGAGGTAAGAAGGAAAAAGCAGAGTGTGGCAGTGCACACTTGTAATCCTAGTTCTCAGGAGGCTGAGACAGGAGGATCGCAGGTTCGAGGCCAGCCTCAGCGACTTTTGAGGCCCTCTGTAACTTGTGAGACCCTATTTCTTTCTTTTTTTTTTTTTTTGCGGTACTGGGGATTGAACCCAGGGGCATTCTACCTCCAAGCTACACCTTGGCCCTATTTTTTATTCTTTATTTTGAAACAGGGTCTCACTAAGTTGCGGAGTGAGACCCTATTTCAAAATAAAGAATAAACTAGGGCTGGGAGTGTAGGTTAGAGTTGGAATGTCCCTGGGTTCAATCTCTAGTACACCAAAAGGAAGAAAAAGAAGCAAGAACGGGTTTCCATCAGTACTGCTGACTAGGTTAGAAAGATAATTACTCATTTAGTATCATGTTTCTGCAAGGCTGCAAAATTTATTTCATTATCCACCTACTGTCAGATCTGAGACTGGGCGTTGATCACAATTAAATTTATAAGACATAGGAAGCCAGGTGTGGTTATAATACTAGTACTTGGGAGGCTGAAACAGGAGGATCGCAGGTTTGAGGCCAGCTTCAGCAACTTAGCGAGGCCCTCCACAACCTACCGAGACCCCGCTTCAAAATTAAAAATAAAATAGGGCTGGGTATAGCTCCGAGGTAAATGTCCCTGGGTTCAATCCCCAGTACCACACACACACACACACACACACACACACACACACACACACACAAATACTTATAGAAACCTTTGAGAGAACATATATTTCAGATCACACCCAAAGTCCCCCCAGAGTAATAACTAACTTATATAAACACAAATCTTATCATTAGCTATTGCAGTTGTGTTTAGTACAGATATTTCTTTTCTTTTTTCTTCTTTTTTTTTGGTGCTGATACTGAGGATTGAACCCAAGGGTGTTCTACCTCCAAGCTACACCCTCAGCTTTGTTTTATTTTTTATTTTGAAACAGGGTCTGGCTAGGTTACTAAGGGCCTTGCTAAGTTGCTGAGTCTGGCCTCGAACCTGCGATCCTCCTTTCTCAGCCTCCCTAGTAAGTACAGATATTTTTAAGCATATGAATCCTCAACCAATTTTTTTTCAAACGGTTTCTTCATTACAGTAAGAATTTTTTGGCACTGGGGATGGAACCCAGGGGCATTCTACCTCCGAGCTACACCCCCAGTCCTGTTGTTTATTCTTTATTTTGAAACAGGGTCTCGCTAAGTTGAGGAGGGCCTCACTAAGTAGCTGAGGCTGGCCACGAACCCAGATCCTCCTGTCTCAGCCTCCTGAGTACTGGGATGACAAGCGTGCTCACCACGCCCGGCTTACACTAAGAATTTTTAATAATGTTATTTATGATACAGATCATCAGAGGGCTTTCTGGTTCATCTGCTGTGACTGTTAATGATAGATGAATCATTGTTCAGCATTTACGGAATTATACTGCCATTAAAAATGCAGCCGATGAGCCGGGCGTGGTGACGCACGCTTGTAATCCCAGTACTTTGGGAGGCGGAGACCGGAGGATCCAGGTTCTTGGCCAGCCTCAGCTCTCTCTCTCTCTCTCCCTGTCTCTCTCCCTGTCTCTCTCTCTCTTTCTCTCTACTTAGTGAGGCCCTCCGCAACTTCGTGAGACCCGGTTTCAAAATAAAGTATAAAAAAATAGGGCTGGGGGTATAGCACGGTGGTAGAACGCCCCTGGGTTCAATCCCCGGTACCGCAAAAAATAAATAAATGCAGCGATGAAGGCTCTGTAGAAATATGGAAAGGTCTGATCAGTAGTGCAAAAACTTGACATAAAATTATATATCCATTGTTATAACAATTATCGTAGTTGAATTGCACAAATAAGGAAGGGAATTTACCAAAAGTAGCTGTTAAGGCGGTGAAATTACATGTGATTTTAAAAAGTAAGTGTCCTCTGAATTGTCATATAGCTCTATTAATAGCAATTAAAATGTATTGCTATCAAAATAAGGTGTTATTTTAACATCTACTGAAGGTTCGATTATGTACTTGTTGGCACAGAAAGATGAAATTTTACTAGGTAGCGTGGGGGAGACAAGGTGGTAACTTTTCCTCTCCTATTGCAAGAGTCGTGACTGAGACACCCTGTAACAAAACCCAGATTAACAAGAGCAAAACATACAGGCACATCTAATATGAAAAGCATACTGACTTGTTTAGTATGAAAAGCACAAGAACTTATTTTTATCTTTTGGGGTGGTACTGGGGATTGAACCCAGGGGCATTCTACTTCCGAGCTACACCCCCAGCCCTATTTTATTCTTTCTTTTGAAACAGGGTCTCACTAAGTTGCTTAGGGTCTCACTAAGTTGCTGAGGCTGGCCGCGAACCTGCGATCCTCCTGACTCAGCCTCCCAAGTACTGGGATGACAAGCGTGCGCCACCACGCCCAGCTGGGGAAAGGAACCCGATGCTTCTCAAAGCTTCAGGTTTATCATCTGTGAAGTGTGAATGATGGCATTATCTTCCTCATTATTGAGATGGTTCATGTGAAGTACACAGCAAGGACCTGCCATGGAGAGATGCCATTCCAGACAGACTCAGTAGTGATAATAAATAACACCAGAAATCTAGTAATCATAGTAGCAGTTGTTCCTTATGGAAAAGAGTACGCACTGTGTCATACAGAGAGCTAGCGTTTTTACTACACTGTTATCTAAATTTCAACAGCAATCCTTTAAAAAATAAGTATTAACCGGGCGTGGTGGTGTACACCTATACGCCCAGTTCTTGGGAGGCTGAGACCGGAGGATCGCAGGTTTGAGGCCACCCTCAGCAACTTAGCGAGGTCATCGGTGACTTAGTATGACCCTGTTTCAAAATAAAAAATAAAATAGAGCTGGGGGTGTAGCTCAGAGGTAGAACACCCCTGGGTTCAATCCCCAGCACCACACACACAAAAAAAAGAAAAGAAAAGAAAAAAGTATAAAGCTGGGCATGGTCACGTACACCTGTAGTCCCAGTACTTGCGAGGCTGAGACAGGAGGATCGCAGGTTTGAGGACAACCTAGCAACTTAGTGAGACCCTGTTTGAAAATAAAAAATAAAATAGGGTTGGGGGTATAGCGCACAGGAAGAATGCCCCTGGGTTCAATCTCCAGTAACACACACACACACACACACACACACACACACACAGTATTAAGATGTGTATGATGGTATATGCCTATAATCCCAATTGGGAGGTTGAGACAGGAGAATTGCAGGTTTGAGACCAGCCTCAGCAACTTAGTGAGACCCTGTTTCAAAACAAAAAATAAAAAAATGGCTAGGGGTGTAGCTTGGAGGTAGAAAGTTCCTGGGTTCCATCCCCAGTACCACACACACACACACACACACACACACAAGTATTATTAATAAATATTATTCCACCACTGTTTATAAAGAAAGTGAAACTTACGGAGTTTAAATAATTGTTCTAATACCTCTCAGCTAGAAATAGAGGAACTGCCGGGCGTGGTGGCGCACGCTTGTAATCCCAGTACTTTGGGAGGCGGAGACCGGAGGTTCCGGGTTCGTAGCCAGCCTCAGCTCTCTCTCTCCCTGTCTCTCTCTCTCTCACTCTCTCTCTCTCTCTACTTAGTGAGGCCCTCCGCAACTTCGTGAGACCCGGTTTCAAAATAAAGGATAAAAAAATAGGGCCAGGGATGTAGCTCGGAGGTAAAACGCCCCTGGGTTCAATCCCCATTACCGCAGGAAAAAAAAAAAAAGAAATAGAGGAACTGAGATTTAAACCCACACATTTATGAGTCCAAAATTGTGTTTTTCCTTCTGTTCTATAGACAAATCAATACGGAGCCTTAGAAAATGACATGATCCTATATAAGTAAGGGCAAGCCGGGGCGGGGCGGGGCATTGGGGTGAGAGACATGTCTTCACTAGTTAGACAGCCAGGGAATTGAATACGATGCCAAAAAAACAAAAAATACAAAGGACCTTGGAGGGCAAAGGGAAGAGTATGTGTTCATAGGCTGCACCTGTGGAGACGGGTCAGGTTTCCCAAACCAGAGAACCTCCCAAGACCCTGTGGCCAAGTCAAATGAGTGTTCAGCCCCAAAGACAAAGCTCTTTTATATTCTCAACGTGAAGGCGAGCCAGAAAAAAAAAAAATCCAGAGAGCTTAATCCATTTGTATTCATTCTAACCCTTGGGGCTGGGGTAGAATATAGAAGAAATGCAATGTTTAAAGCCCTGGAAAGAAAAGGGGTATATATCGTAGCATTGGAGAAAGCTGCGCCCTTTCATGTGATAGGATGCTTGAATTAAAGTATTAGAATATTTTATAAAAGCGTAGGGGACATTTGACCTGAAAATCACCAAGTTCTCAAGCACCTATAGCCATGATTTTTTTTTTTTGGAGGGGTGGCATTTTTATGAATAAAGAAATGCAAACTAATCATGGTAGTGCATGCATGTAATCCCAGTCCTTGGGAGGCTGAGACAGGAGGATCACAGGTTCAAGGCCAGCCTCGGCAATTAGGTGAGACCCTCAGCAATTTAGCAAGACCCTGGTTCAAAATAAAACAGGAAGCCAGGCGTAGTGGCGCACACTTGTAATCCCAATACTTGGGAGGCTGAGACCAGAGGATCCGTGTTCACGGCCAGCCTCAGCTACTTAGTGAGGCCTCTGCAACTTAGTGAGACCCTGTTTCAAAATAAAGAATAAAAAATAGGGCTGGGGGTGCAGCTTGGAGGTAGACTGTCCCTGGGTTCAATCCCCGGTACTGCAAAAAAAAAAAATAAATAAATAAATAAATAAATAAATAAATAAAATAGGAGTCAGGCATGGTGGCACACATGCTTGTACTCCCAGGACTTGGGAGGCTGAGACAAGAGGATCGCACATTCAAGGCCAGCCTCAGCAACTTAGTGAGGCCCTCTGCAACTTATGATACCTTGTTTTAAAATAAAGAATAAAATAGGGCTGGGGGGTGTAGCTCAGAGTTATAGTGCTCCTGAGTTCAATTCCTAGTACCACAATAAAATAGGATAGGATAGGATAGGATAGGATAAGATAAGATAAGATGATAAGATAAATAAAATAGGGCTGAGGGTGTAGCTCGGAGATAGAATGCTCCTGGGTTTGATCCCCAGTACCACACACACACACACACACACACACACACACAAATAATAAAATAGATACTCACAAACCTTCAGAGAAACATTCATGTATTTTCATGAAGGCTTCTGGGACATGTAGAAAAAGACATTATATCCAATCAACAAAATTATCATTAAGAATTAATCACAAATCAACAAAAGTAGATCATGAAGAAATGAGCCTAGATCATAGTAGTCACCTTAATTTCTTCGTACTGCAAATACATGTTATATCTATCTTTCATCCCTCCCCAGAGCTGTACCAATCCCTTGCGCTGGAATTAGCTTTTTGTTTGTATATAGAATGAAGGAGGGATCTAATTGCAGAAATAACATTGTGGATCTCCCTGTCCGTTCTCTATTCTTTGGGAGTGGTGAATTGTTTAGTTTCCAGGAAACCTGAGCAATTCGGATCTATTCCGTCTTCGGCTGATCAGTGTAACTAACTTGGTATTACACAATATGGCGGCATAAACACAACAGTTGTGAGACCCCTTGCAGGAAGATGTGGCTCTTGTATCACACAGTTGTGTTCTTGATTTAAAAAGTGATGAGGAGCTAGGTAATGTCTTGGGATTGACCAGATCAGAGTTTTTCATTGTTTTTCTTTTTTTTTTTTAGTTCAGTTACTAAGTATCAACGTGTCAGTAAATCTGTGGTCCGTGAAGGGAGGGACCTTGGCCGACACCACCTCACGGATGTTTCCACAACTCACTGCTGTTTGTGTGAGCCCCCAGCAGAGAACTTTGGAATCGTGTATCTGGTTCCCTCCTGTCTTCATTCCATGGGCCTTTTTTATTTGCTGATTTTGCTTTAAACCTTTTTACATTATGATCTAATAGACACCCATGGGATGAATACATATTGAGTTCTGGGGGGTCCTTCTGGCAAATCATCAAACCTGGGGGTGTCTCTGAGGACTCCAGCTACAAGTAGATATCTAGGAGTAGAATTTCTGGGTTATTTAACTTTTTGAGCAGGTAAAAGTGGTTTTCCACAGTGGCCACACCATTTTACATCCCCATTACCAATAATTTAGGGTTCCAATTTCTCCACATTCTTACCAATACTTACCTTCTATTTTTTTAATAGCCCTTATATTGGGTGTGAAGTGATATCTGACTATATATGCATTTCTTTAATGTCTGATAATATTGAACATCTTTTTATATGCTTATTGGCCATTCATATATCTTTTTGGAGAAGTATTTATTCCTTTTTTTTTCTTTGTTACTGGGGGCTTGAACCCAGGGGTGTTCTACCTCTGAGCTGGACTCTCATCCTATTTTATTTTTTATTTTGAAACAAAGTCTTACTAAGTTACTGAGGTTCTCACTAAGTTGCTGAGGCTGCCCTCAAACCTGAGCCTAGTCTGAGCTAGACCCCCAGCCCTATTTTATTTTTTTATTTTGAAACAGGATCTAAGTTGCTGAGGGTCTCGCTAAATTGCTGAGACTGGCCTTGAACCTGTAATCCTCCTGTCTCAGTCTCCCAAATACTCAGATTACAGTCATGCACCACCACACCTGGCTCAACTTCTTTCTTTCTTTTTTTTTTTTAAATTTTCTTACCATAATTGATTTCTGAAAGTTCTTTATATGTGGTGGACAGTAGACCCTTATCTGGCATATGATTTCCAAAATCATTTCCCCATTCAGTGGTCCCTGACATTTTATGTGCCTCATAAAGGCGGGCGATAATTGTTATTTTTAATCAGTATAGCTTCTCACTAACCATCACTTTGTCAGCTCACCAAAATATCCTTATTAACATCATCTCCATATGCATGTATTTTCTTGGTCATTTTTTTTTCTGACCCTTTAACTTTTGCTCTACTACCAGCACACTGACTGCCCTACATTTGCAGAGTGCTTCACACTTTTCAGTAATTATCTGGGGAAAGATTATAAATACTTCAGTGACATGCTGGAAATGTCGCCTAGAGTAGAAATATACCAACCGTCACCTGCCAGCCCCGGGGTTCCCTTTGAGAAAACCTTAACAATTGCTCAATTCCGACTTCAGGGCACCTTTTAGGTCAGGATCCCAAATGTTTATTAATGAATGGTTCGAGGGCAAAGATGGTTATATCTCTCTTTTTAGTGGAGATTCGCCTCGAACGCTATAACAAATAGTTTTCTCCTAACTGGGGGGGATATGGAAGAGTTAAGGGTAGGTGTTGCTAAAACGTCTATTTTCTTCATTATTTTTGCTACTCCAAAGGAACAAAATTCTCCCTATTTTCTAACATTGTCACTTTAAAATTCTTACTTTCCCTCTTGTAATTTCTTGAGTCCCTTAAGTACCCCCAAAGAGACTTACCTGTGCTGGAAAGCTTCCACTGTAGAAGCCAAATATTTTAGTCTGTATTTTTGAAGTTAAGGAAGACGTGCACAGTTAATCTGCAAAAGCATAGGCCCCGGTTGGATCAGGGATATTTTTTAACCTAAAATCCTTGGGTCAGCTTGAGGAAGGATTCTGAAGCCCCTGAAATTTTATGGAAAGTTCTGAGGATATGTTAATTGCTCATCCCTTTCTTGCCAGTGTGTTCTATGATTTAAAAAGTAATTAGCCAAGCCGGGCATGGTGGCACATGCCTGTAATCCAAATACTTGGGAGGCTGAGACAGAAAGATCACAGATTTGAGGCCAGCCTCGTCAACTTAGCGAGGCTTTCAGCAACCTAGTGAGATCCTGTTCCCAAATAAGAAATAAAATCGGACTCGGGGTGGAGCTTAGAGGTAGAATGCCTCCGGATTCAATTCCCAGTACCCCAAAAATAAAATAAAATGATAAATTAGTGATTATCTGGGCATGGTGGCACATGCCTATAATCCCAGGACTTGGGAGGCTGAGACAAGAGGATCGCAGATTTGAGGTCAGCCTCAGCAACTTAGTGAGGCCCACAGCAAGTTAGTGAGATGCTGTTTCCAAATAAAAAAAAAAATTAAATGAAATGGGGCTGGGGGTGTAGCTCAGAGGTAGAATGCACCAAGGTTCAATCCCCAGCACCAAAAAGAAAAAAATAAATGGGAAGCAATGACCACATAACTGAGGCTCCTATCTAGTAAGAGATTAATAACCCATAGATAAGTAAGTAATGTCTAGATGCTTCCTGACTTAAGATGGGTTACTCCTGATAAACCATTGTCAATTGGATATATCATGGTTCAAAATACACAAAATGCATTTAATCCACCCAGGCGTGGTGGTGTACACTTGTAATCCCAGTACTTGGGAGACTAAAACCAGAGGATCTGGGTTCGGGGCCAGCCTCAGCTACTTAGTGAGGCCCTCTGCAACTTAGTGAGACCCTGTTTCAAAATAAAGAATAAAAATTAGGGCTGGGGGTGGAGCTCGGAGGTAGAATGCCCCTGGGTTCAATCCCCAGTACCGCAAAAAAAAAAAAAGAAATGTCCTTCTTTGTGACTGACCTATTATAATTGATGATTATTTCCCAAGAACTATCCCTGGATCTTTTTTTTTTTTGGTACTGCCAAAAAAAAAAAATGCATTTAATCCACTCAGCCTACCACATATTATAGCTTAGCCCAGCCTACCTTGCACCTTTTTGGAACACCTACTTAGCCTACGATTGAGTAAAAACATCTCACACAAAGACCGTTTTATAATAAAGTGGCCAATACCTCATAAAACGTACGGAATACTGTACTGAACGTGGAAAACACGATGTTCACATGGGCCTCCACCATGAGCAGACTCAGCCAAATGCACACTGAGCCTGAAGGATGTTGGAGGCCTTGAACTACATTAATCGTGGAGTGGTGGTGATACAGGAGGGACAGGCTCATGGGTTTCTGACGGGGAGCGGTCGCTCAGCGCCACTACCCCGCATCTGGAGCAAATGGAGTACTGCATGGAGTCACTAGCCCCGGAAGAGACCAACTCACAATTCAAAGTGTGACTTACTAGTTGGGCATAATGGTGCACACTTGTAATCCCAGTGCTTGGGAGGCTGAGACCGGAGGATCCGGGTTCGCAGCCAGCCTCAGCTACTTAGTGAGGCCCTCTGCAACTTAGCGAGACCCTGTTTCAAAATAAAGAATAAAAAATAGGGCTGGGGGTGGAGCTCGGAGGTAGAATGCCCCTGGGTTCTATCCCTAGTACCACAAAAAAAAAAAATACTAAAATAAAACAAAATAAAATAAAATAGAGCTAGAGATGTAGCTCAGAGGTACAACACCCCTGGGTTCAATTCCCAGTACCTAATTAAAAAAAAAAGATAGAATTTGTAAACATTTTGTGTTTGCTTCATTCTTTCATAATTCTCCCTTTGGAAATGAGAATGTTTATCTCTTTCCCACCATTGTGTTTTGGAATCAAATTACTTGTTTAATTTCCCAGGTTCATCGCTAAAGGGGAATTGGTCTCAGAATGAATCAAACCTTGAGTCTCCTTCAAATTCAATTTAGATTCTCCTTAGATGACATGCTTGGACTTTGAGGGTTGCCCCTGGAGCACATTAAAAGTTTCAGGGCTCTTAGAATGGGTTTTGCATTTGCAAAAGACACGAATTTCGATTTTGAATTTCGGTAGTTCGGGGTAGAATGCTAATGGTATAAATGTTTGTATCCCTTCAAAATCCCTATGTGGAAATCTCAGCCCCCAAGGTGATATTAATAGGAAATAGGACCTTTAGGTTTAAGATTGGTCATAAAGGAGACCCCCCATTGGGCGTGGTGGTGCACGCCTGTAATCTCAGTACTTGGGAGGCTGAGACAGGAGAATCGCAGGTTCAAGGCCAGCCTCAGAAACTTAGCCAGACCCTGTTTCAACACAATAAAAAGGGCTGAGGATGTTGCTCGTAGGTAAAATACCCCTGGGTTCAGTCCCTAGTACCACAAAATAATAAATAAATGAATGAATAAATAATAAATGAATGAATAAATAAACAAATAAATAAATAAATAAATAAATAAATAAATAAATAAATGAGCCAGGCATGGTGGCACATACTTGTAATTCCAGTACTTGGGAATCCCAGTACTTGGGAGGCTGAGACTGGAGGATCCGGGTTCGTGGCCAGCCTCAGCTACTTAGTGAGTCCCTCCGCAACTTAGTGAGACCCGGTTTCAAAATAAAGAATAAAAAATAGGGTTGAAGGTGTAGCTTGCAGGTAGAATGCCCCTGGGTTCAATCCCCACTACCAAAAAATAAAATTAAAAATAAAAATAAAATAAAAATAAGGAGACCTCAGAGAGCTGCATTGTGTCTCTGCCATGTGAGAACACGGTTCAAAGGTGCTCTCTGTAGACCAGAAAGCAAGCGCTCAGCAGACATCCTATCTGCTAGCGCTTTGACCTTGGACACCCTAACCACCATAACTGTAAGCAGAAACTTTCAGTTGTTTATAAGCTACCCAGTTCACGTCATTTTGTCATAGTAACGCAGATAGACTAAGACGGTATTTACATCAGCAGTCCTTTCCTCCTGATCTCTCTAGTCCCTTTTTTGATGTGTTTTACTTCCTAGCACGAATTACTTTTCAAATCACTAGATAAATTACTAAGAGTCGGCCTCCCCACATATGATGGGAGCTACAAGGGCTGTGTGTTGGTTTACTTTTTTTGTGTGTGGTCCTGGGAATTGAACCCAGGGGCATTCTACCTCCGAGCTACACCCCCAGCCCTATTTTTTATTCTTTATTTTGAAACAGGGTCTCACTAAGTTGCAGAGGGCCTCACTAAGTAGCTGAGGCTGGCCGTGAACCCGGATCCTCCTGTCTCAGCCTCCCAAGGACTGGGATGACAAGCATGCGCCACCACACCTGACTGTGTTGATTTACTTCTCTGTCTGTCTTCAGTGTGCTGAATATAGTCTAGCTCATAGTAGGTGCTCAATAAATTCTTGCCAAATGAGTGTAACATGGGAGTCCATCATCGCCTCTCAGCTGTGTCTTGCTTAGTTGGTGCCTTGCTCTAGAGAGCCAAAGCTTTTGTTAAGAGGATGAAGAAGGTCACGGCCAGGCTCCTGGCGTGGGAAAAAGGATTTGAGTATCATTTAATAGCACAAAGAAGCGGGCAGGTGAAGGATTTATTCAGAGGGCCCAACGACTTAATGGACCAGCTTTTAAGCTTGTCTCAAGAAAGCCCAGAAAATGTTTTTCTCCTTCTTTTGATCAGCTTGTGAATTCAAATCCAAGGTGTTTTCTGCTGCCACTTAGTCATGGAAAGACTCTTTTGGTTTTGTGTTTGCCCAAATCAGTGTGCATACCACTTTACCTTGTGACAGAATGACACAGAAATAGGCAGAAGGCCTAGTAATTAGATGCAAATGTTATGCTTGTCATTTGAAAGGGTGTGAGTCCCCTCTTTTATAAAGCCTTCTATAGAGGAGACCTGAGGACAGAATACCCTTTCTATACATAAATACTTGCTGATAACTCCAAGAAAAGAACAACTTGGTAATTGAAAAGAATTAGTAGCAAGTGTAATGACTGATGGATCACATTTACCCATTCTGCTCTCTATTGAAAGGAAATTGGCTTTCACTCACTTCCTCCTCAACCAAAGACATTTTCTTTCCTTCTTTATTTTCTGTCCTGGGGATTGAATCCAGGGGCTATTTTATTCTGAGCTACACTCTCAGCCCTTTTTTTTATTTTTTATTTTAAACAGGGTCTTGCTAAGTTGCTGAGGCTGGCCTCGAACCTGGGATCCTCCTGTCTCAGCCTCCCAAGTACTGGGTTCCAGGTGTGTGCCACCACCTCTGGCTAAGACATAAATATTGATGAAAGAGACCATCTCCCTTCCTAAGGGATGACTTTATCATTCTTCCCCGCCATATTTCTGGGCAAAAGTGGACCAATTCTACTGTGGACATGTAAACAGTACACAGGAGAGAACTCTGAAAAACATTGAATTTGTAACCAGAAAAACAAGGTTCCGGTAGAATTCCATCATGGAGTAGCCATGTGACTTTGTGTAAACCATCGGACCTCTATAAATCCTTCTTTCTTCACCCCAAAATGGGGTTGAATCAAAATCTGAGGTCACATTTCGTGATAGCAGTTCTAATCAAAGTCTTGGTCCCTTTGTGATGCTGTAACAAAATACCAGAGACCGTGTGACTTACAAAGTGCAGAGGTATTCTTCAGCATCTGGAGGCTGGAAGTTCAAGACCAAGGTCCTGGCAGATTCAGTGTCTGAGGACGGCTGTCCTATGCTTCCAAATGGAAACTTGTTGGAGCATCTTCCAAAGACGATGAACATTTTGTATATTACAGTCATACTAAGTTTCCATCACTATAACTCATGACCACAGACCGGGCGATTTATAATGAATAATGGTTTACGTCGCTTACAGTTCTAGAGACGGGGAAATCTCAGAGCCTCATCCCGGCATCTGGTGAGGGCCTTCATGCTGTGTCCTAACATGGCGCCCGCAGGGCTCCACATTGTGCACCAGAGCAAGCCCGCTAACCCAGGCTCCCTCTCTCTCCCTCTTCTTGGAAAACCGCTAATGCCACCATGGTGCTCCAGCCTCATGACCCCATCTAATCCTGATTACCTCTCAAAGGCCCCACCTCTACGTACCAAGAGCGTGTTCATTTGGAGATTCAGTTTTTATTGTATAAATGTTGGGGGACACATTCAAACCATGACCGCTCTGCTCCTAGGAGAAACCAAGTTCGAGTTGCTGTTCTGCACCCGTCTCTCATGAGGGCGGCTGGTCTCCAAGCCTCTCGCCAGCACCGTATGAGGTGGCGCCTGCTAGGTTGTGCAAGACAGGGCTGGTAAACACTCTTACCTGGTGCCAAGCCTGGTCTCGGACCTGGTAAAAAAAAAAAAAAATTCCTATGGATCCTATGTAGAGTCATGCAGAATAGTAAAAATCATCATAAATCTCATTTCTGCTGGGTGTGGTGGCACAGGCCTGAAATCCCAGTGCCTGGGAGGCTGAGACAGGAGGATCGCAGGTTCGCGGCCAGCCTCAGCTACTTAGTGAGGCCCTCTGCAACTTAGTGAGACCCTGTTCCAAAATAAAGAATAAAAAACTAGGGCTGGGGGTGTAGTTTGGAGGTGAATGCCCCTGGGTTCAATCCCCAATACTGCCAAAAAAATTAAATTAAAAATGAATAAATAAAATGGCAGGGCTCATCCAGGCATGGTGGCGCATGCCTGGAATCCCAGTACTTGGGAGGCTGAGACAGGAGGATCGCAGGTTCGAGGCCAGCCTTAGCAACATAGTGAGACTCTCAGCAACCTAGCAAGCCCCTGTTTCAAAACAAAAAAAAAAAAAAAGAAGAAGAAGAAGGGCTGGGGTTGTAGCTTGGAGCTAGAATGCCCCCGAGTTGGATCCCCAGTGCCAAAATTAATACATAAAATGCAATGGTAGTATTCTTGCTGGGATGCCCATGCTCAGAGCCCATCGCCCACCCTGGACTGCAGCTCTCCTTCTTTCTCCCCCCAACTTCACCACAGACATGACGCCAGCCCGGTCTCCTAAGGAACGATACGCAAATGAATTAAATAAAGAAGTCACACAGCAGAAAGTGAAGCTTGCTAAATTCAGACGTAGCCCGTCTCTCCTGTGAGGAATCTGTTGTCGGAGTCTAGCTTGAGTCGTTCCCAGAGACCTCCCTTGCACACATCCTGGTCCTCGCGTGCATGACTTCTGCGTGCCAAATTTACAAACCCGAAACTCTCAAGGAGGACGAAGCGGGGCCTGGGCTGCCAACGAGGCAGGTGCGGAGGTTCATGAATATTCCCGCGGAGCTGTGGTGCCTGGAACGGGGGGCTACCTCCTGCCGGCCTTCTGCGCCCCGGCGGCCCAATGTCAGGCACCGCAGTGGGGAGAGAGGGGTGCTGCTGACAACTCAGAACAACAGCCGTTCACCCCAGAAGGGCTGAAAAACAGATGGTCTCCAGGAGGGTGTGAAATCATGAGCCAGCGGAGAAAAGGCAGCCTCCAAGCTGTGGTCAGACTGGAGGTGGAAGGAGGAGGGTTCAGGGAGGCAGAGAAAGACAGAGAGAGAGGGAGGGAGGGAGGGAGGGAGGGAGGGAGAGAGAGAGAGAGAGAGAGAGAGAGAAATGAGAGAGACAGAGAGAGAAAAAGAGAAAGAGACAGAGAGAGAGAAAGACAGAGACAGAGAGAGAGAGAGAGAGAGAAATGAGAGAGACAGAAAAGAGACAGAGAAGAGAGACAGAGATAGAGAGAAAAATGAGAGAGACAGAAAAGAGAGACAGAGAAGAGAGACAGAGATAGAGAAAGGAGAGAGAGGAAGAGAGGAGAGAGACAGAGATAGAGACAGAGAAAAAGAGAGACACAGAGAGAGACAGAGACAGAGAAAAAATGAGAAAGACAGACACACACAGAGACAGAGAAGACAGACAGAGACAAAGAGAAAAAGAGAGAGAAAGAGAGAGACAGAGAAAAAGAGAGATGCACAGAGAAGAGACACAAAGAGAGAGAGAGACAGAAAGAGAGGAGAGAGACGAGACAGAGAGAGAGAGAGAGAGAGAGAGAGAGAGAGAGAGATGGAGAGAGAGAGAGACAGAGATGGACAGAAAAAGAGAGATAGAAGTGAGACACAGAAAGGAGAGAGACAGAGAGAGATAGAGAGACACAAAGAGAAAAAGAGAGACTGAAAGAAAGAAAGAGAGAGAGACAAAAAAAGAGAGACAGAGAGAGAGACAGAAAAAGAGAGACAGAGAGAGAGAGAAAGAAGAGAGAGAAAAAAGAAACAGAGAAAAAAGAGACAGAAAGAGAGAGAGAGAGAGATAGAAAGAGAGAGAGAGAGAAAGAGAGAGACAGAAAAAGAGAGACAGAGAGAGAGAGAAAAAAGAAACAGAAAGAGAGAGAGAGAAAGGGAGAGAGAGAGAGAGAGAGAGTTGGTTGCTTCTTCGGGTCACACACAAACTTGGACGATCTGGATTTCAGTATTCTGAATACAGGATCGTAAGCGCGCCAGACAGGAAAGTAGGTCTTTTTGGATCATGTACGTCTCTGATTACGTGGAAAAATATACTCCCGGGAGCGTGTGCAATGGGAGATTCTCTGCTCGTTCAGGACAGAAAAACGGCATTTCCAGCGTCTGGTTTCAGCGCCACGCCGCGGCTGTCTTTTCTGGGTTTATCAGTCTTTGCAGCCACCTGGTGCTTAAAGCTGTCTAATGTCGTCGTTTCAAATGACCACACTCTGCCGTCCAGCGAGGGTGGCGCCTGGGCCTGGCGTGTGGCGCGTTCCTGTATGTGCAGCTACTTAAAAGGCTAAGGCAGGAGGGATGCCTGGGGACAGGTGTTCAAGGCCAGCCTGGGCCACATTGCAAGACCCCATCTCTCCACACAGGGAAGAAGCCGGGCGTGGTGACGCACGCTTGCAATCCCAGGGCTTGGGAGGCTGAGACAGGAGGATCGCAGGTTCAAGGCCAGCCTCAGCTACTTAGTGAGGCCCTCTGCAACTTAGTGAGACCCTGTTTCAAAATAAAGAATAAAAAATAAAATAAAAAATAAAATAAAATAAAATAAAATAAAAAATAAAATAAAGAATAAAAAATATGGCTGGGGGTGTAGCTCGGAGATAGAATGCCCCTGGGTTCAATCCCCAGCACCAAAAAAAAAAAAAAAGAATGGACTTCTATAAACCAGATGTGGTGGCTCATGCCTGTCATCCTAGTACTAGGGAGGCTGAGACAGGAGGATCACCAGTTGGAGGCCAGCCTCAGCAACTTCTTGAAACTCAGCAACCTAGCAAGATACCAATTCAAGGCCGGGCTTGGTGGCGCACGCTTGTAATCCCAGTACTTTGGGAGGCGGAGACCAGAGGATCCGGGTTCGCAGCCAGCCTCAGCTCGCTCGCTCTCTCTCTCTCTCTCTCTCTCTCTCCCTGTCTTTCTCTCTCTCTATCTCTCTCTCTCTCTCTACTTAGTGAGGCCCTCCGCAACTTCATGAGACCCGGTTTCAAAATAAAAGTATGAAAAATAGGGACGGGGGGCGTAGCGCGGAGGTAGAACGCCCCTGGGTTCAATCCCCGGTACCGCAAAAAAAAAAGAAAAGATACCAATTCAAAACAAAATATGAAAAAGGGCTGGGGTGTAGCTCAGAGGTAGAATGCCCTTGATTTCAGTCCTCAGAGCTCCCCACCCCAAAAAGTAAGGTATATTAATTAAAAGATAAAGTTAGCCAGGCGTGGTGGTGCATGCTTGTCATCCCAGTACTTGGGAGGCTGAGACAGGAGGATCGCGGGTTTGCGGTCAGCCTCAGCTACTTCGTGAGGCCCTTCGCAACATAGTGAGACCCTGTTTCAAAATAAAGAATAAAAAATAGGGCTGGGGTGGAGCTCGGAGGTAGAATGCCCCTGGGCTCAATCCCCAGTACCGTAAATAAATAAATAAATAAATAAATAAATAAATAAATAAATAAATAGATAGATAAACGAATGAATGAATGATTGATAAAGTTAGCCAAGTTCTGTGGTTATGAGCTATCTGCCCGTCCAGGAGTAGAGGTCTGTGTCTCCTTCACGTACCATGTTTCCTCCGGATAATATTGGAATCAGCATGTAGCCCGAGCCCCTAGAACTCTGATCCGAAACTATTTGGGTCCGAAATGTTTTGTAAGAATTAAGATTCTTTTTTTTCTGATTTAGAAAAGAAAGCTGACCCACAAAACATGCCCGGGATTATATAACATCCCCAGCTGAGCCCGGGTCAACACTCCATCATCAAAGGCAGTTCGAATTCTGCAAAAAGCCCATGAATATTCACACTACTAAGACTATAAATAGCCCGGCATCAGTTCAGGTCAGTTTTTGCGTCTCAATGAGCTCCATACTTATGCGCCTTTGTTGAGCGTGCATTTCTCTTGTTAGAATTGGGGCTTGAAGTCACAGTCCCCCTGGCTGCTTATTTTAAAAGGAGTCATTAATCCACTGTTCCTAAAAGGTAGCAAAGTTTGAGGTCAGGGTCACAGTAGGACACCTTGATACAGCCCTACCTGCTATCCTTTCCCGCTTCTACAAAACCTTAGCTATGCTGAGTTTTTTCTCAAAGGAGAGGCCGGTTTTTAATCCCTTCACACTTCCCTGACCCCACTTCCATTTCTGAGGCCCGGCGTTAAGTATGATTAGGGTCACATTATATAAATGGTGGCCACAGCATCCTTCTGTTCACCCTAGAACAAAGAAATAATTCCAGAAGATTTCGCTTCTCATCTGAATTTTCTTTCACATTGTGTCTTCAAACGTGTGCCAACCTTTGGTAGACTTGACTGTTTTGGCCTATTTAAAATGTTCATTGGAAAAGCTGCGTGCAATGGCGCAGGCCCGGAATCCCAGTGCTTGGGAGGCTGAGACAGGAGGATCGCAGGTTTAAAGCCAGCCTTAGCAATATAGTGAGACTCTCAGCAACGTAGTGCGACTCTGTTTCAAAAATAAAAAATATAATAGGGCTAGGGGTGTAGCTCAGAGGTAGGATGCATGTGAGGTCAATCCAGAAAGAAAGAAAGAGAGAGAGAGAGCGAGGGAGGAGGGAGGGAGAGTGAGAGAGACAGAGAGAGAGAAAGAAGAAAGAAAAAGAAAGAAAGAAAGAAAGAAAGAAAGAAAGAAAGAAAGAAAGAAGAAAGAAAGAAAGGAGGAAAGGAGGGAGGGAGGGAAGGAGGGAGGGAGGAAGGAAGGAAGGAAGAAAGAAAGAAAGAAAGAAGAAAGAAAGAAAGGAGGAAAGGAGGGAGGGAGGGAAGGAGGGAGGGAGGAAGGAAGGAAGGAAGGAAGGAAGGAGAAAGAGAAGAGAGAAGAGAGAAGAGAAGGGAAGGGAAGGGAAGAGAAGAAGAAAAAGAAAGACTGGAGGAGGCTGGTGGGCAGTCGGGTGGGCGCCGTGCCGCGCGTGCCCTTCTTGAGGGTTCTGGTGGCAGCCATCGTGAGCGCGGTTCTTGCAGGAGCCTCCCTGGACGGGACAGTGACGCGCGGGGCTGCAGCGGGCTGGGCGCTGGTCGCAGGCCCACGGACCAGCTCAGCACAGCAATCTCCCCTTCCTCGTCCCTGCTGGTTTTGTTGTGCAATTCAATAAGGCAACATGTTCCTTTTTCTCTCCTTTATTTGTTTATTTATTTATCTATTTATGTATTTGTTTATTTGTGTATTAATTTTGGTGCATGGTAATCACGCATCGTGGTGGGGTTCGAAGCCACAGAGACATGCGTGCACGCAGCCCTGGGCGAGCCTCCCCGCCCCGTGCACCCCATTTCGATCGGCGTGGATAATTTTGTGTCTGCGCATCAGGACCATCGGTTTCCTCCATGGCGCCTCCCTCCTGTCACCCGTCTCCCTTCCTTAGGTCCCCTCTGTCCCTCCACTAGGGTTTCCCCTCCTTTTTCTGGAGCCTTCCTGGGTCCCACTGTCCCCCTATTTCTGCATTTGAGGGAGAACACCCGCCCTGTCCCTTTCTGTGACTGGCTAATCTCGCTCAGCATCATGTTCCCTAGCTCCATCCATTTCCCTGCAAATGACCCGATCCTGTTCTTGGTGGCTGGGTAGAATTCCAGGCTGTGTCTACACCACAGTTTTGTGGTGCATTCCTCTGTTGATGGACACCTCGGCTGGCTCCATAGTTTGGCTGTCGTGAATTGTGCTGCCGTCAGCGTGGATGTGCATGCGTGTCTCTCGTACCCTGGGTTCAATTCCCTTGGGTTGACACCCGGGAGTGGTACAGCTGGGTCGTATGGTAGATTCATTCCCAGTCTTCTGAGGACCGTCCACACTGATTTCCAAAGTGGCTGCGTTAATTCCCAATCCCACCAACAATGGATCAAAGTTCCCACTTCCCTGCACCCTGGCCAGTATTTATTATTGTTTGTTTTTTTAATATTTATTTATTTATTTACTTATTTATTTACTTATTTATTTATTGCAGTACTGGGGATAGAACCCAGGGGCATTCTACCCCCAAGCTACACCCCCAGCCCTATTTTTTATTCTTTGTTTATTTATTTTTCTTTTCTGGTACTGGAGATTGGACCCAGGGGCATTCTCTACCTCCAATCTACACCCCCAGCCCTATTGTTTTTATTCTTCCTTTATTTATTTATTTATTTATTTATTTATTTATTTATTTATTTATTTTTGCTGTACTAGGGATTGGACCTAGGGGCATTCTACCTCTGGGCTACAGCCCCAGCCCTATTTTTTATTCTTTATTTTGAAACAGGGTCTCACTAAGTTGCTGAGGGTCTCATTAAGTAGCTGAGGCTGGCCGCGAACCTGGATCCTCCAGTCTCAGCCTCCCAAGTACTGGGATTGCAAGCGTGCGCCACCACGCCTGGCTTTTTGTGTTTTTAATGAGTTCCCTTTCTATTGCTCACACACACAGAGTATTTACTCTCTTGATTCCTCGCGGGCTCTGCGGGATGCAGGGTCAAAGACACAACATGGCAGCCCCCTGGTTTGGACCAGGAGACCACTGGACATGCGTAATGCAGCCGTGTCCCTCCCCTCCAGATGGGACGCAGCTCTATCCCACACCTACGCCCGGGCATTCTCTCCCGGCTGGTGCTCTAAGCTTCTCCAGGATCCCTGTGTCCCCATCAAGTGTCCTAGAGTTTCCGTGCACATGGAGACGGCTGCCATTCTTGTCTCTCCTCCTGAGCCCAGGTGTTTAATCACACGGCTCATTTGACGTCGTAGGAAGACGGGCTGTATGTATATCACTGTCCTAGATTCTTGGCTCTTCTGAAAGTACTTTTTATACCTGTCAGCAGGATGAAGGACCTAAACAACCCCCAGGTGCAACACCTGGGAATTGCACGGAAATCAGCAGTAGAACCGAATTTGGGATTTTTAGTTTCCTAAAATGAAACCCTACATGCGTGTCTCTGGCCTTGTACAGTAGAGCTGACTGACTGGGTTGCAACAGATGGAAATATTTTCGGCAGAAGAGATGGGCCTTGTCCTAAGGTGCATGCTGGAGAAATGTGTCTTGCATCTCCTGGGGCGGCTGCAGGGTAAAAAAGACCTAACATCTACAGTGTGGCTGGGTGTGGTGGCGCACGCCTGTAATCCCAGTACTTAGGAGGCTGAGATAGGAGGATCACAGCCAGCCTCAACAACGTAGGGAGACTCTAAGAAACCTAGCAAGACCCTGTTTCAAAAGAAAAAATGAAAAAAGGGCTGGAGGTGGGCATGGTGGTGCACACTTGTAATTCCAGACTTGGGAGGCTGAGATAGGAGGATCGCAGGTTTGAGGCCAGCCTCAGCTACTTAGGGAGATTCTAAGAAACCTAGCAAGACCCTGTTTCAAAAGAAAAAAATTAAAAAAGGGCTGGAGGTGGGCGTGATAACTGTTCTAAAGCAGTAAATGTCCTAAACTGGGTGTGGTGGCGCACACTTGTAATCCCAGTCCTTGGGAGGCTGAGACAGGAGGATCGCGGGTTCGCAGCCAGCCTCAGCTACTTAGTGAGGCCCTCTCCAACTTAGTGAGACCCTGTTTCAAAATAAAGAATAAAAACTAGGGCTGGGGTGTAGCTCAGAGATATAATGCCCCTAGGTTTAATCCCCAGTTCCAAAAAAAAAAAGAATAAAAATAGGGTTGGGGGTGTAGCTCAGAGGTAGAATGCCCCTGGGTTCAATCCCCAGTGCTGCAAACATAAACAAATAAATAATAAAATAGAAATAAAAAAATAAAAATGAAAATAGGGCTGGGGGTGTAGCTCAGAGGTAGAATGACACTGAGTTCAATCCCCAGTACCCCCCCACACACACAAAAATTTGTATTTTCATTATTTAGTACATTTTTAGTCCATGGCCTGGAAAAATATAATTATGATTAAATAATGCCTTCGAATATAAAATTCTGTGATTCTGCAGATCTCTTTTGGTAATCTAAAAATTTAGACTGGCCCATTTTCTTTCTGAGATGCTTGCGGTAAGACACAGGAAGAAGTTGGTTGATAAATATATTGGTTTTGGCTCCGCTCTAAAAAAAAAAACTAGATTTTTTTTAGAAGAAAAGGATCAAAGGAAAAAGAAATTTGAGACTCACTGGCAAAGACCAGTGTTTTCCAATAATTTTCAATATTTGATGAACAGAAGGGAAAAGGGGTTGGTTTTCCTGCCAGTAGTGGTCTGGCCTTTAACCCAAATAGTTTTCTCATCCTGAAATCTCTATTTTTTTTTTTTTCTGAAAACCCCAAGGTTTTCCAGTCTTTGTTGAAGTGTGAAGAGAGGCTTTCCCCAGGTTAGGTCTTGTCTTTACAAAGCTGTGGTGGACTCAAAGATGCATCTAAAGGAAATCTCTGTGGCTGTGAACTTTGGGGGACACTGGTATTGTGGTAGAGTCTCCTGATCCATTGGCCAATGGTTGCCCAAGATGATCTAGCCAGGTAGTCATGTCACCCCTGTATTGTCACCTCTGCCAAATCCCCCAGCTGGGACTCCAGCCATGGTATGGATAGGTAAGACTGGCTAGGCCAGGGCTGTTGTACTTTGGAACCATTTTATCTACCCCCAGCCCTGTTTTATTATTTTATTTGGAAACAGGATCTTGCTAAGGTGCTAAGGCTGACCTCTAACCTGCAGTCCTCCTGTCTCATCCTCCCACGTACTGGGATGAATACCTCATCCAATCTTAATTTCATTCTTTATAAAATGAAATAAAAATAATACCTTTCTTATAACCCATTCTACCTCTGACCTTTATCCCCAGCTCTATTTTATTTTTCTTTTGAAACAGGGTCTCACTGGGTGGATGAGGGTCTCACTAAGTTGCTCAGGCTGGTCTTGAACCTGCGATCCTTCTATCTCAGCCTCCCAAGTACTAGGATTACAGGAGAGCGCCACCACACCTGGCTTGAAGTTTATCTTATAGGCTTTTAAAATGGCAAATACCAGTACCAAATCAATCAATCAGTCAATAAATAAAATGGCAAATGCACAGTTTTTTGGGTTTTTGACTTTGTGTGTGTGTGTGTACCTTCAAGACATCCAAAGGTCACTTTGTATCTGGTACACATAGAGATGACTCCAAGAATGTCTCTCTTAATACTCTGTTTCACTGAGGCAGGTGCCTTAAGCTTTTAGGCACAATAAAGCAACTGTTTTTTCTTAAAAATATAGGTAACCCAGGTGGGCATGGTGGCACATCCCAGTACTTGGGGAGGCTAAGACAGGAGGATTGCAAGTTCGAGGCCAGCCTGCGCAACTTAGTGAAACCCTCAGCAACTTAGTGAGACCCTGTTTCAAAATAAAAAAATAGAATAGGGCTGAGGGTTTAGCTCAGAGGTAGAATTCCCCTGGGTTCAATCCCCAGTACAAAATAATAATAATGATAATGATAATAATAATAATGACCCTGCCCTAAAGGTTTAAAAGCTAGCCTATCAGTTTTCTACACAAGGGTAGCTAAATTTTCTTTCTTTCTCTCTCTCTCTGTCTCTCTCTTTTTTTTGTGGTACTGAGGTTAAACCTGGGGGCATTCTACCTCCAAAGTATACCCCCAGCCCTATTTTATTTTTTGTTTTAAAACAGTGTCTCGCTAGGTTGCTGAGAGTCTCACTACTTGCTGAGGCTGGCCTCAAACCTGCAATCCTCCTGTCTCAGCCTCCCAAGTCCTGGGATGACAGGCCTTGTGAAGTTTCCTTAGAGGCACACTGAAATACTTGTCCCCTTTATGCTAATCTTCATTTCCAAGCACTGAGCTTAGTTCAACCGAGAGAAAAATAAAAACTTTAGATGGAACGTGTTATTTATAGCAAATGCAAAGCATCATTATTATCAATTCTTGTTGCAAAATACACAGGAAAAAAATACCCTTTTTGTTATTTAAATATGGCGTGGCTACATTGCGGACTAGTACGGATGTGAGTCCACAGCCCTGAGCTGCATCCTGGGTAATCATTTTTATGTTTTATTCTTATCTGGAATTACTAGTAATAGACTGTATATTTCTGTATGAAATTCAAATGAGGGAACACGATGAATTGAGATGATTGGTATTATATATACACACACATAATTCTGGAATTGGGGACAACAATGGGGATAGTTCTGTGTTGGAAAAAAATCTACCAAACTTGCTGTGGCGCTACTGAATCTCGATGGAGAGCATTTTTTTATTTAACTAGATGCACCCGAAAAATCTACTTAATTCTTCACGGTTGGAATGAGCTAACCCGTAACCAGAATTCTGAATTTGTTTTGAAAATAGCTTTGTGGTTATTGAAAACCTAAAATGTAAATACCTGAACTCTGTTTATTTTGTTTTGTTTTATTTTATTTATTTACTTATTTATTTATTTATTTATTTTTGTGGTACTGGGGATGGAATCCAGGGGCATTCTGCCACCAAGCTACACCCCCAGCCCAATTTTTTATTCTATATTTTGAAACAGGGTCTCGCTAAGTTGCGGAGGGCCTCACTAAGTAGCTGAGGCTGGCCTCCAACCTGCGATCCTCCTGTCTCAGCCTCCCCAGTACTGGGATTACAAGTGTGCGCCACCACGCCTGGCTGTTTTATTTTATTTTATTTTAATTATTTTATTTTATTTTATTTGTGCTGGGAATTGAACCCAGGGGCATTTTACCTCCGAGCTACACCTCCAGCCCTTTTTATCTTTTATTTTGAAACAGGATCTTGCTAGGCTGTAAGAGTCTTCCTATATTGATGAGGCTGTCCTCAAACCGGCAATCCTCCTGTCTCAGCCTCCCAACTACTGGGATTACAGGTGTGCGCCACCACCCCCGGCTCCATTTGGTCATCCTGTGTCCTTGTTGTTGCTTCTGTCCAATCCTTAACATGGAGTTTTTGTTGTTGTTTTCCAAGTCTAAGTGAAAATTCTTGAAAGAATGTCTCTTCCCAGGCTCCCCCTGGGTCCCCACACCTCTCCCATTCATTTTCCTCCATCCTTACTCTTCTTATCAACTGTCAATAAAAAACAGGGGATAAAGTTTTTCCAGAATAGTAGTTGTAGTCCATACCCTTCAAACAATCAGGTATAGTCAGGTGTGGCGGAGGAGGATCACAAGTTTGAGGACAGCCTAAGCAACTTAGCGAGGCCCTCGGCAACTTAATGAGACCCTGTTTCAAAATAAAAAAATAAAGCCAAGCGTGGTGGTGCACGCTTGTAATCTCAGTACTTGGGAGGCTGAGGCAGGAGGATCCGGGTTCTCGGCCAGCCTCAGCTACTTAGTGAGGCCCTCCGCAACTTAATGAGACCCTGTTTCCAAATAAAGAATAAAAAATAGGGCTGGGGGTGTAGCTCGGAGGTAGAATGCCCCTGGGTTCAATCCCCGGTACCGCAAAAAATAAATAAATAAATAAATAAATAAATAAATAAATAAATAAATAAAAATAAAAAGGGCTGGCGATGTAGCTCAGAGGTAGAACGCCCTGGGTTCAATCTCCAGTACCACCAAAAATCAAAACAAAAACTAACTTATGTGGGTAGAGAACGAAGGTGAGGGGGTGTAAGAAAACCTTTCACGGGAAAAAAAAGAACCTGAACTTGATTTTGGAGAATGAAAATCGCCGTCATGGCCTGGGTAGTGAGGTACATTTTGAACAGTATGTATCCGCGCATACTCTAGACACGTACGTACTCTACGGTGCTGCTTAAAGAATGGTTGTGGATGGCCGGGTGTGGTGGCGCACGCTTGTAATCCCAGTACTTGGGAGGCGGAGACCGGAGGATCCGGGTTCGCGGCCAGCCTCAGCTACTTAGTGAGGCCCTCCGCAACTTAGTGAGACCCTGTTTCAAAATAAACAATAAAAAATAGGGCCAGGGGTGTAGCTCGGAGGTAGAATGCCCCTGGGTTCAATCCCCGGTAGCGCAAAAAAAGAAAGAATGGTTGTGGATTATTCCTGTCTTTGAGCTTGGTTACTAGTCCACTGTAAAATAAGTTCCAGGCATCCGGTTTCTCCTGGTGAGAGAAAGCGTTTGGAATCGCACAGCTGTCCGATGCTGCCTCCCGGCCCGAGCCTATCATTAATAGACTCAGATCACCGAACCGGGCCCTGCCCAATCTGGGTATTGCCAAGTTATTCGCGGTACCAACCACGTGATACTTACCAGAGCAAACCATGGACGGGTCCTCACTGGGCTGAGAACACACAGAAACTGGGCCTCTCCTCCAGATAATTTGAAAATCAGGACTGGCTGATTCTCGTGCCTCTGTTAATGAAGATCGATAGAGCAGTATCTAACAGCTATGCATTGCTAAATGCTTTCTCTCAACAGGAGAAACCGGATGCATGGAACTTATTTTGTCATGGAATAATATGTACATATGTCTGTGTATTTGTATTTTATATATTGCATATATATATATATATATATATATATGCAATATGTAGTTGTTTCTCTTTTTTTTTTTTGCGGTACCGGGGATTGAACCCAGGGGTGTTCTACCTCCGTGCTACACCCCCGGCCCTTTTTTTTTTATACTTTATTTTGAAACTGGGTCTCACGAAGTTGCAGAGGGCCTCACTAAGTAGAGAGAGAGAGGGAGAGACAGGGAGAGAGAGAGAGAGAGAGAGAGAGAGAGAGAGAGAGCTGAGGCTGGCCACGAACCCGGATCCTCCAGTCTCCGCCTCCCAAAGTACCGGGATTACAAGCGTGCGCCACCATGCCCGGCTGTTTCTCATTATTAACATGTTTTCTGAAATCATCATGACTTCCTTCCAATTGGATTCCTTCATTACAAGAGCAGAAACAATTGTAGCCAGGTGTGGTGGTGCACATCTGTAATCTCAGTATTTGGGAGGCTGAGACAAGAGGGTCACAGGTTTGAGGCCAGCCTCAGCAAGTTAGCAAGATCCTCAGCTACCTAATGAGACCCTGTTGCAAAACAAAAATAAGAAATTGGGCTGGGTTAGAGCATGGAGGTGGAATACCCCTGGGTTCAATCCCCAGAATCACACACACACACACATACACACACATACACACACACACACAAAATGAACTTTGTGACTTTAAAGAGTCTTCTAATATGTGGAGGCACAAAGTCATAGGGTGGGCTAAAGACAGATGGAACAAGAAACAGAGGAAAGGAGGGTGGATGTGAGGCAGGCTGTGTACAGAAATTGTTAGTAAAAAAGTAATCAAGCTGGGCGTGGTGGCACATGCCTGTCATCCCAGTACTTGGGAGGCTGAGACAGGAGGATTGCAGGTTCAAGGCCAGCCTGAGCAACTTAGCAAGACTCTCAGCAACCTAGTGAGATCCTGTTTCCAAATAAAAAATAAAATCGGTCTGGGGATGTAGCTTGAATGTAGAATACCCCTGAGTTCAATACCCAGCACCACACACACAAAAAAATGTATATTCCAGAACACTTGGAAAAAGCAATTCTTGAAGATTTCTGATTCCTTCCATATGATGATCAGTCTACTCAGATTTTCTACATAAAAAATAAAACTCAGATTTTCTATATAAAAAATAAAAAGGGCTGAGGGTGTAGCTCAGAAGTAGAATGTCTCTGAGCCGGGCGTGGTGGCACACGCTTGTAATCCCAGTACTTTGGGAGGCGGAGACCGGAGGATCCGGGTTCGCGGCCAGCCTTGGCTCGCTCTCTCTCTCTCTCTCTCTCTCTACCTTTCTCTCTCTCTCTCTCTCTCTACCTAGTGAGGCCCTCCGCAACTTCATGAGACCCGGTTTCAAAATAAAGTATAAAAAAATAGGGCCGGGGGTGTAGCACGGAGGTAGAACGCCCCTGGGTTCAATCCCTGGTACTGCAAAAAAAAAAGAAGTAGAATGTCTCTGGGCTCAGTCCCCAGTACCAAAATAATAATGATAATAATAATAATGATAATAATAATAATAATGATAATGATAATAATGATAATAATAATAATAAGAAGAAGAAGAAGAAGAAGGAGGAGGAGGAAGAGAAGAAGAAATCAGTGTGCACTCTATCTATCATTTCCACACAAGATGAGTCTTTAACAGGAAATCTCATCCGGAGGCTGAAACCGACTCTCTTGTACATCGCTCGCCCTCTGTTTTCTTCTATGATGTTCATTGTGTATGTTTCTCTCTGGGGTTCACTGTGCCCGGGTGGCTTGTTGCTTTTCCCCTTTGACAGCCAGTCTTCATTTCAGACCTTCCCTCCTCTCGTTTCAGATGACTACACCCTGCACGGCCCCGTTTTTATCCAAGAACCAAGTAACGTCATGTTTCCTTTGGATTCCGAGGAGAAAAAGGTGACGCTCAGCTGTGAAGTGAAAGGGAACCCCAAACCTCACATCAGGTTGGTGGACGGACGGCGGAGTGTGCGGTTCCACGCGTACGGCGCGTGTTATGAAAGTCACAAGTGTCTATGGAGAGTTTAGAAAGCCGGTGTGGGGTGGCGTGCGGATCTAAGGAGGTGACTGTCCCCCGGCCAGTTAAGTACCCAACTGATCTTTCTAGCACTGCCGGGAATTAAATATTCCGATTAGAGCCAGGTGTGGTGGTGCAGGCCTGTCATCCCAGGACTTGGGAGGCTGAGACAGGAGGATCGCAGGTTCGAGGCCAGCCTCAGCAACCTAGCGTGACTCTCAGCAACCTGGCGAGACCCTGTTTCAAAATGAAAAATAATAAAAAGGGGTGGGGGTGTCGCTCGGAGGTAGAATGCCCCTGGGTTCAATCCCCAGTACCACAAAACTAAATAAGTAAGTAAGTAAATATTCTGATTAACCTTAAGAGTTCCTGATAATGTATCTTAATTTAAAAATACCATTTTGAAAATGATTCAGTAAGGTGGAAGGAAAATAGGAAGTACTCAAAAATCTAAAAGAGCTGGGTGAAGCCGGGCGAGGTGGCACACGCTTGTCATCCCAGTACTTGCGAGGCTGAGACAGGAGAATCGCAGGTTCTCGGCCAGCCTCAGCTACTTAGTGAGGCCCTTCACAATTTAGTGAGACCCTGTTTCAAAATAAAGATTAAAAAATAGGTCTGGGGGTGTAGCTCAGAGGTAGAATGCCCCTGGGTTCAATCCCTAGTACCCAAAAAATAAGTAAATAAATAAAAAATAAATAAATAAGAACTGGGTGTGGTAATTTCAGTACTATGATCCCAGTACCCAAGAAACTGAGACAGGAGGATTGCAGGTTCAAAGCTAACCTCAACAGTGTAGCGAGACTCTCAGCAACCTAGTGAGACCCTATTTCACAAGGGGAGACTGGGGGTGTATCTGGGTATAAGAATGCCCCTAGGTTCAATTTCCAGAACCACCAAAAATAATAAATAAATAAAATAGAACCCACAAAGATCTGTTCCAGGTAGATAGACGACCTAAATGGGACATTGAAAACACTTTCAAAAGCATATAGGCATGCATATGTATGACTTTGGGGGAGGAAAAAAATGTCTTAAACATGACAGAAAAAGTACAAAGCACAAAAGACAATATTTAACTTCATTAATATTGAGAGCTTCTGTTCAACAGAATATACTGAGATAAGCAAAATTATCAACTTCAGACTAGGGAAGATATTTTTAAAATAACCGTCATGGATAAAGGATTGATATCTAGAATATTTAAAGAATTCCCAAAAGTCAGAAAATAAAAAAACAGTAACCTAATGGAAACATGAGAAGAACATTTGCATAGTCCTTCTTTCCTCTCTCCTTCCTTCCTTCCTTCCTTCCTTCCTTCCTTCCTTCCTTCCTTCCTTCCTTCTTTCCTTCCTTCCTCCCTTCCATCTCTCCTTCCTCCTTCCCTCCCTCCCTCTCTCCCTCTTTCTCCTCCCTCTTTCTCTTAGTTTTTTAGTACCGGCAATGAAACCCAGGGGCGTTCTACCTCTGACCTAAACCCCCAGCTCTATTTAATATTTTTATTTTGAAACAGTCTCTCTAAGTTGCTGAGGCTGGCCTCGAACCTGCGATCCTCCTGACTCAGCCTCACAAGTACTGGGATTACAGGTGTGCGCCACCACACCCAGCTCACACATTTATTTGTTAGAAGGTTTAGATGGATATGCAAGTATCATTGAACACTGATATAATAAATCAGATGAGTAGCAAATTGTGAGAATGTAATTGTGTAGAAACACTAGAAGAAAATACTTGAACAAGGTCTGCACCCAGTTTTCTGGGTCTCAACTTCCGGTCCCTGATGATAAGAATTTTGCATTCCCTGTAGTATAGGAGGGCATGTTCCACGTGGGAATTCATCTCCAGCGTTTTAAAGCCTGAATGAAGGTCGGAGTCATCTTCTTGTACCTGCTGTTCGCCCCAGTGCCTTTAACCCAAATCTGCCGGAGCAACATATTTTGTGGTGACGAATTCTGAACTCCTCTCCTAAGTTTACTACCACACGTGATAAAATCAATAAAAAAATTATTGTAATGCAAAAGCCATAAATTGAAGATTATAATGAACCATTCTGTGGGCATGGTTGTAATAGAAGTAGATGCAGGAGAATTCACCAGTAATAATAATAATATTTCTTTTCTTAGTAGTCTCATGATTCTTTATAACTTATCTATGTCTTTTTTTTTTTTTTGTGGTACTGTGGATTGAACCCAGGGACATTCCGCCTCTGAGCTACACCTCCATCCCTAATTTTAGTTTTTATCTTGAAACAGGGTCTCACTAAGTTGCTGTGAGTCTTGTTAAGTTGCTGAGGCTGGCCTCAAATCTGCGATCCTCCTGTCTTAGCCTCCCAAGTACTGGGATTACAGGCATGTGCTACCATGCTCAAACTATATATGTCTTACAAATATTATTTAGCTTCTGTTCAGGTTTAATAATAAAATATTTAGACTGATAACTAGTAAATAATATTATGTTTTAAAAAAACAAAGAAATAGCTGGGCACAATGGTGCACACTTGTAATCCCATTACTTGGGAGGCTGAGGCAAGAGTATCACAGGTTTGAGGACAGCCTCAGCAAGTTAGTGAGACTCTCAGCAACCTAGCAAGACTCTGTTTCAAATAAATAAATACATAAATACACAAATAAATAAATAAATAAAATAGTCCTGGGCGTGTAGCTTGGAGGTAGAATGCCCCTGGGTTCATTCCCCAGTATCAAAAAGGGGAAAAAATAAATATATATGTTGTATTTTAAGAAAGATTGAAGCCATCAGGAAAGATTCACAGCAGAAAGGGGGTTTGAGCAGAGATGGGTAGTTTTCAAATAGGCAGAAGTTGAAGATGTTCCATAGAAGTTCAAACATGGTGGTATTGACATAGTGGATATATCATTTTAGAATTTAATTTATTTGCTCCTTAATCCCTACATTGATTCATAGAACATTATCATTATTCATCCATCAACATATACCGAGCTGGGCATGGTGGCGCACACCTACAATCCCAGTACTTGTGAGGCTGAGTCAGGAGGATCGCAGGTTCAGCAATTTAGTGAGACCCTCAGCAACCTAGTGAGACCCTGCTTAAAAAATAATAGGGCTGGGGTGTAGCTCTGAGGTAGAATGCCTCTGGGTTCAGCCCCCAGTACCATGCACACACACACACACACACACACACACACACACACAAGGCATACCAATATTTTTCAAACTGAATTCCAAGGTACATAACCCTGGCTCAATGGTTACGTAGGATGAAGAATAGCAGAGTCTCTAAGATTTTACCTTAGTGGACCTGCCTTGAACTGGGGTATATATTAAAACTCTGAAGAAGGGCACAGAGGCACATGCCTATAATCCCAGTACTTGGGAGGCTGAGACAGGAGGATCGCAGGTTCGAGGCCAGCCTCAGCAACTTAACAAGACTCTGTTTCGAAATAAAAAAAATAAAATAGAAAGGGCTGGGAGTGTAGCCAGAGGAGAACTCCCCTGGGCTCAATCCCCAGTACCACACACATAGAAAAGATTCTGAAAAATGTCATTTAGGAAAAGTGTTGAAGCCAGTCGCTAAATTAAGTAGCTACAGTGTTATCGGGTGTCACAGTAGCGCTGCGGCATTCAAACATTAATACACTGTAGAATGTTCTAGTAGTGTGATCCCCGAGGACTGCCTAGATGTGGAATCGTTGGCCTATTCTGATGTAAACGTGGGTAAAGAATGTCCAGGTTCTAGCCGGGCGTGGTGGCGCACGCTTGTAATCCCAGTACTTGGGAGGCTGAGACCGGAGGATCGCAGGTTCGAGGCCAGCCTCTGCTACTTAGTGAGGCCCTCTGCAACTTAGTGAGACCCTGTTTCAATATAAAGGATAAAAAATAGGGCTGGGAGTGTAGCTCAAAGGTAGAATGACCCTGGGTACCATCCCCAGTACCAAAAAAAAAAAAAAAATGTCCAAGATCTAGGCCATCCTGCAAAAAAGAGGAAGAGGGTAGATGTCCGTGAAGGTTTCACAGAAAAGGAGATATTTTAACATTTTCCGAAGGGCAAATTGTCTTTTGCCCACATGGATAAGGATAGGAAGTGCGTTTCAAAAAGGAAAAAAAAAAAATAACAACTCTCTAATTAGAATGGACCCAATAATTAGAGTGAACGTATAATTTATTATCCAAAATAGGACACTTTGGGGAGTGAAAGATCACTGTTAATAATTATTTCAGGACAGCAGCTGGGAACCCGGCACTGTCCTGAACAAACCTGATTGCGTAGTTATTCTGTCTATCATATAGTCAACTCAAGGCTAAATCAAAGACTTTAAAATGCACTTTATGAGCCGGGCATGGTGGCACACACTTGTAATCCCAGTACTTGGGAGGCTGAGACAGGAGGATCACAGGTTCGAGGCCAGCCTCAGCTACTTAGTGAGGCCCTCCACAACTTAGTGAGACCCTGTTTCAAAATAATGGATTAAAAAATAGGGCTGAGGGTGTAGCTCAGAGGTAGAATGCCCCTGGGTTCAATCCCCAGCACTGAAAAATAAATAAATAAATAAATAAATAAATGAATCAATCAATCAATCAATCAATCAATGCACTATGAGCCAGGCATGGTGGCACGCACTTGTAATCCCAGTACTTGGGAGGCTGAGACAGGAGGATCGCAGATCCAAGGACAGCCTCAGCAATGTAGGGAGACTCTCAGCAACCTAGCAAGACCCTGTTTCAAAACAAAAATTTTTAAATAAAGGGCTGGGGGTGTAACTCAGAGGTAGAATGTTCCTGAATTCAATCCCCAGTACCAAAAAAAACAAAACAACAACAACAACAAAAAAAGCATTATAGCCAGGCGTGGTGGCGCACGGTTGTAATCCCAGTACTTTGGGAGGCGGAGACCCGAGGATCTGGGTTCGCGGCCAGCCTCAGCTCTCTCTCTCTCTCTCTCTCTCTCCTTAGTGAGGCCCTCCGCAACTTCGTGAGACCCGGTTTCAAAATAAAGTATAAAAAATAGGGCCGGGGGTGTAGCGCGGAGGTAGAACGCCCCTGGGTTCAATCCCCGGTACCACAAAAAAAAAAAAGCATTATATGGTAACATTAAGGGCAAGCAAAGGACCCTAGATATATAAATGATGGAGTTATCAAATCCCTGTTTCAGTCCAGAGCCAAATATAAGTTCAGTTATTAGCCAGACACGAAAACAAATTTTGTAGCAGAATTTGGCAAGCCAGGGCTTGGTTTTCCTCAGACTGTGACCTTTAATTAACATTGCTTTTGTAGCACTGCGGTCCTCATCCACGGGCTTGCCTTGTTATTTAAAACAAGCCACGGAACAGAAAACTATTCTGTTTGAAAAGTGCTAGAAAAAGGCCCAGACACCTTTGGATCCATCGGATGCAGTGATGCACTCGCTGCCCTGTGCTTGCTTTTATACCCTGGGCGGGTCTCCGGTGACAAAATAGTTGGTACCTGGGAGCTAAAAAGCCCCTGTTGTTGAAGGAAAGAGCAAGAGAAAGAATGGCTGCTCCTTTCCCACACCTTGCCCCCTGGACCTTTCAGTCTTAGGTCGACTTTGACAGAGAAGAGAAAGTAGAAGAAATTGCCAAGTGCTCGCTCCCGGGGGACCTTTGTGCGTCAGGCTGGGACACCCCGGCTGACCTCTTTTCTTTGTGTTATTTCCCCCGTGGAGCTTTTTCTTTGCAATGAATGTCTCCTGCCCCTCGGTTTTGAAAGGCTTGACCCAGCCCCAGAAAAACATAAGAAGATGTGACTTGGGCCAACTTCCCTGTCTCAAAATTCCCTAAGGACGGATGACATGACTTATTTCGCTCAGCAGCCCTTCCCAGCCAGGCAGAAGGCACGCACGCGAGTATTTGGGTTGGGATATTTTTTTTCTGGGAGGTTTATACTCCACTGGGTTTGCAGAGAACAAATTCCAAGTCAGAAAGGCCCTGCTCCTTCCTCAGTGCCAAGTTCAAACAGTTAACAAAAATAAAAGAGAGAGAGAGAGAGAAAGAGAGAGAATTTTGCTATTGCAAATGCTATAGAAAGCTTCCCCGCAGAATTGTCCCTTGCAAAGATTTGCGGTGTCGGTTTTGGGCTGTGCAGAACCCCAGTCTCTGGGGAGCATCCAGTAGCGGTTTCCCCAGGCAATTCAGAAATCAGCTTACAAGACACCGGTTCACCTTGGCCCTTGGGGGAAAAAAAAATCTCTCATTTGCACCCAATGAGCATTACTTCTAGATTACCGGTACTTAAAATTTCCCTCAACCGTGGCAAACAAATTGTGAATTTTTGAAGACCATTGCAGTATGCAGTGAGAGATGGAATTCAGAGCAATCCACATTCATTGGAAATGAACAGGGACGGTATTGCCATAAAACCTGGTCTAGAGCTTTGTAATGGAGCCACAACCGCATTTCCCAGGAAGCACTTTATTTTCTAAAGAACTGCACTTATCTTTGCTGTTTGCATGTAAAAGCAGGCCATAAAGGGGATGAACACACAGGTTCGGGCTGAGAAGTCTTGTGTAGACAAACCTACAGAGCTGGGATTATTCCATCCACCACTCTTGTGAAAAGACTCACGCGGTCCCATCCCCAAATTCCGCATGCCGCTTGCAGCTCGCGTTATATTGCAATTTCATCTCTGGGTTCTTAGATTTGTCATATTCGATTGCTCTACTACCACGGGAAGTCAGAGTTATAGCCAGGACCCGATCAGCTCCCTGAATACAAACGCGCAGGCAGGCAGTCTGCTGTAGAGATTCATGGGCACACACGATGGCTGGAAATTCACCCAGCTCATCTCTTTATTGCTTATTGCTTTGTTGTTATACACAAACACAGAGAGAATTACTGTCAAGCCCCAGAACACTGTCAGTCCCGAATACCCACCTTCTTAATACCCAACATAGGAAGAGCGATGTCCTGTTTTGTGCTTGTGGCCCATTTTTCCTGACCCTCCTGTTTCTACGTTTTTACATTTCAAAGGCAGAGATGCGAATAAATGTACGCCGCCGCTGTGCTGCGGGGTGCAGGAACACTCCGTAAATCACGTATGCTCAATGCCCAACTATCCAGCGCAGAAGTAAAATATTGAGTCGATTAAATCCAACAAGTGTTTATGGAGTCCCATGAGAGTGTCAGGTTCTCGATGGCTAAAATGAGACTGTAAGAGTGATTTAGGAGCCTGGCAGGGTGACGCACGCTTGGAATCCCCGTACTCGGGAGGCTGAGACAGGAGGATCGCAGGTTCGCGGCCGGCCTCAGCTACTTCATGAGGCCCTCCGCAACTTAGTGAGACCTTTTTCAAAAATAAAGAATAAAAAATAGGGCTGGGGTGTAGCTCGGAGGTCTAATGCCCTGGGTTCCATCCCCAGTACTGAAAACAACAACAAAAAAAGATGTTTCACAAAAAAAAAAGAGTGACTTAGGAGCCCAGCATGGTGACATACACTTGGAATCCCAGTACTCGGGAGGCTGAGACAGGAGGATCGTAGGTTCGAGACCAGTCTCAGCAATTTAGTGAGACCCTGTCTCAAAATTTAAAAAACATAAAATTCAAATTTAAAAATGACCGGGGTATAGCTCAGAGGTAGAATTCCCCTAAGTTTAACCTCCAATACAAAAAAAAAATGGTCAGCACATGCCTGTAATCCTGGCACTTGGGAGGCTGAGACAGGAGGATCCCAGTTTCAGGAGGAGACCAGCTTCAGCAACTTAGCAAAACCCTGTTTCAAAATAAAACAAAAAAGCGCTGGGGGTTTAGCTCAGAGGTAGAACTCCCTTGAGTTCAATCCCCAGTACCAAACAAGCAAACAAAAATTATAGCTCTTGTTACTAAAGCTTTGCTGCTAAAAGGTGTGAGTCCCACTAAAACTAATTGATTGGGTTAAGTGCTATAGTCCAATTCTCAGCCGATCCAAGTGAATAAACAGAGGATAACCAAACACTCTAACTCGGTTACCTAAGGTCCCGATCTGTGGTTTACGGGGACGGTCCATTGATGTTTTGCCCGCCAGTGACTAAGGAGACTTCAAAGTGGCCCATGCTTAAGGCAGGGTTGGTTTTCAGAGCACCTCTAGACCGATGACCTTCCTCTGCTTTGCGGTCCACCACTCTTGACATATTAAGGACCAAATCAAAGCAACTCTGTGAAGTGTCATCAAATACTTAGCAATCTACCTCATCTGTGTAGACGCACTGAAAGACAGCAAAGTAGAAAAAGGACCTCCACTCACAGGCCCTATTTGAAGCAAGTTGCACAGTATGCCAGGGAAAATCAGCCCCTGCTAAGAGACAAGTGTTTGCGCAGCATCCTAAGCAGTCATGGACACGGGTGTGCAGGGCTTAAAACTTTATCATCCTTGTTTATTTTAAAGGATAGATAACGCGCTTTCCAGAAGCGCTTTAAGATGTCGCCACGGCTGGGCAGAGTCCTGATCCCCCCCCCCATGCTTTAAAAAAAAGTCAGTATTTATAGTTTTGATCCATTTTAGACAATTCAGAGCTATCCACTGATATTACAAGGCTCTGTCTGCTGGCGTTTTTATACCACAGGTGGAAGTTAAACGGAACAGACGTGGAGATTGGTATGGATTTTCGCTACAGCGTTGTGGAAGGCAGCTTGTTGATCAATAACCCCAATAAGACCCAAGACGCAGGAACCTACCAATGCATAGCAACAAACTCGTTTGGAACCATCGTGAGCAGAAAAGCCCAACTTCAGTTTGCTTGTAAGTACCATAATGCGCCGCTGCACATGTTGATTGGAGTTTTTGGACTATGGTTCCCATAAGCTTTTAAAGGTGTCTTCATACAGATTTTTGTTTTTCTGGTACTGAGGATTGAACCCAGGGGTGCTCTACCTCTGAGCCACACCCCCAGCCCTTTTTGTTTTTTATTTGGAAACAGGGTCTCGCTAGGTTGCTGAGGCTGTCCTCGAACTTGCGATCCTCCGGTCTCCGCCTCCCAAGTACTGGAATTACAAGTGTGTGCCACCATGCCTGGCTCCAAACAGATTTTTTTTTTTTTTTGCAGTACTGGGGGTTGAACCCAGGGGTGTTCTACCTCCGAGCTACACCCCCGGCCCTATTTTTTTTTATCCTTTATTTTGAAACCAGGTCTCACGAAGTTGCGGAGGGCCTCAGTAAGTAGCTGAGGCTGGCCTCGAACCTGCAATCCTCCGGTCTCAGCCTCCCAAGTACTGGGATTACAAGCGTGCGCCACCATGCCCAGCTCCAAACAGACTTTAATTTGTTATGTGATCCTTACCTTTTGTTCAGATTTGGGAAATATTTATAGGATACATTGTAATTACGAGTGAGAGTATGTTATGTTTCTTTTTTAAAGATGGAGATGTTTGATCATAGGATAATTTGGTCATAAGGTGTTTTGTATACATTGTTTTGTTTTATACATTGTCTATGTATAAATTCAGACACTGAAGTTCACATATATACCAATTTATGAGCACAGCAAATTATACACATACATATTTTAAATAGAATATGTAAGTCAGGCATGGTGGTGCACACCTGTAATCCCAGTACTTGGGAGGCTGAGACAGGAGGATTGCGAGTTCAAGACCAGCCTCCTCAACTTACAGAGGCTCTCAGCAACCTAGTGAGACCCAGTTTCCAAATAAACAATAAAATATAGCTGGAGGTGTGACTCAGAATGCCCCTGGGTTCAATCTCCAATATGATGATGATAACATCAATAATAATAATAATAATAATAATTAATAATAATGATAATAATAGAATGTGTTTAATAAAAACAGTGGAACTACTCATATCTAGTAGTTGATAAGAAAAGTACTTTAACCCTAAAGAAAAAACCTCCATAGTCTTTTATCCTATAATTCTTCATTTTTTCATTTTATAGAGTAGAAATAAGTTCCCACTATAATACTAATAATAACAAAAAGTAGGGTTATAGCATTATTCACTGTTTATATTTCCGATTTAGAGCATTAAAAAACAAATGATCAGTTAGGCGTGGTGGTGTGCCCCTGTAATCCCAGCTACTTAGGAGGGTGAGGCAGGAGGATTGTAAATTCGAGGCCAGCCTCAGCAATGTAGGGAGACCCTGCCTCGAATTAAAAATAAAAAGAGCTGGGGATGTGGCTCCATATGGAAATCATTCTTGGGTGCAATCCCCAGTACAGGGAAAAGAAAATACTATCTTTTAAGACCACTGTTTAATAAAAGCTCATGGATGTGTGAAAGAAAGCAAAATATAGAAATGACAGGTTGAAAATAAAATCCAAGAGCAACGAATACACATTTGCATCTAGACGCCTTTGAAGATTGACACTCAACTGCATTTTTAAGGGTTTATGTATTTGCATATGATTATATATTTCCTTGTGTGAAATCCCAGCTCATAGAGTAGGGCATTGATGTCAAAGGTTTCATAATTACTGTCTGTTGACACTAACGCTGTGCAATAGTCTCATTAACAAAATCCCCTCCTGGAATTCGATATCGAAGATGCCTAATATCCAGCACTTAATGTATTATGCTATTTGGTGGCATTTTTTATTAGTCAAGAAATGAATTTTCTAAGAATTATGAGTATATGGGATTCCTGGGTTTTTTTTGTTTGTGGATGTCTCCAGGGATTGTCTACTCAATATTCTTAGTTGCACAGAATCATAATTGGAGGATATTATGTTTGATTAAGTGCTATAGAATTAAAGTGTTTATTCCTCTTGGTTTAATGCAAGTCTAATATCTGTGCTTATTTTTTAGCAATGGCAAATCTTGCTAGATTTATTTTAGAATCATGGATGCTCAGGGCAGGGAAAATCACAGGACTCAATAAATCCTGTAATTCTTTGATTTTTGGATTGCTTGCAGAATATGGGAAAAATTTAGCAATATTAATAGCCAAAAAATGGAGATAGCCGGGTGTGGTGGTACATGCTTGTAATCCCAGTACTTGGGAGGCTGAGACCGGAGGATCAGAGGTTCGAGACCAGCCTCAGCTACTTAGTGAGGCCCTCCGCAACTTAGTGAGACCCTGTTTCAAAATAAAGAATAAAAAATAGGGCTGGGGATGGAGCTCAGAGGTAGAATGCCCCTGGGTTCAATCCCCAGTACCACACACACAAAAAAAATTGGAGATAGGTGTAGCATTACCAACCTTTCATTTTTCTAACCTATATTTAAAAACAAAAACGAATTACCAATCCTCACGACTCTCCTTTTGTAAAATGCAAGTGTTTTCACTATCAAAATCATCAGAAAGAAGTGGGCATGGTGGCACACGCCTGAAATCCTAGTACTTGGGAGGCTGAGACAGGAGGATCACAGGTTTGAGGTCAGCCTCTGCAACTTAGCAAGACTTTCAGCAACAACTTAGTGAGACCCTGTTTCTAGATAGATGACTGGTGATAGATAGATAGATGATAGATAGATAGATAGATAGATAGATAGATATATGATAGATAGATGATGGATAGATAGATAGATAGATGATAGGTAGATGATAGATGGATGATAGATAGATGATAGAAGATACATAGATAGATGATAGATCAGTAGGTTGATAAATTGATAGATAGATAGGTAGATAGATAGATAGATGGTATATAGATAATAGATGAATGATAGAGATAGATAGATGATAGACGATAGATAGATAGATAGATAGATAGGTGATAGATAGATGATAGATAGATGGATGATAGGTAGGTAGGTAGGTAGATAGATAGATAGATAGATAGATAGATGGATGATAGATAGATAGATGATGGATAGATAGATAGATGATAGGTAGATGATAGATGGATGATAGATAGATGATAGAAGATACATAGATGATAGATCAGTAGGTTGATAAATTGATAGATAGATAGGTAGATAGATAGATAGATGGTATATAGATAATAGATGAATGATAGAGATAGATAGATAGATAGATAGATGATAGACGATAGATAGATAGGTGATAGATAGATGATAGATAGATGGATGATAGGTAGGTAGATGGATAGATGATAGATGAATGATAGATAGATGATAGATAGATGATAGATCAATAGGTAGATAAATTGATAGATAGATGATAAATAGATGGTAGATGGATGATAGATAGATAGATGATAGATAGATGATACATAGATGATAGATAGATAGGTAGATAGATAGATAGATGATAGATAGATAGATGATAGATAGATAGATAGATGATAGATGATAGATAGATAGATAGATAGATAGATAGATGATAGATAGCTAGGTGGGTCTGGGGTGTATCTGGGAGGTAGAATGCTCCTGGACTCAATCCCCAGTACCAAAATAATAATGATGATTATAATTATCATCATCATCATCATCTTCATCATCATCACCATCAGAAAGGCAGAATCCCCTAGGGAAATGTCCGCTCCTCATTTTGTGGCGGGCTGGCCTGAGGACCAGCGTTTGGAAGCCGCCTTGCTGGTCCCACGTCGTGGTTGAGCATGGCCATTTCTATCCGTCCCCCAAGTCCTTAGCTGATAATCCTTCAGTTTGAAAAGCTCTGGTCTGGGAGGGTTCACCTCCCATCACAGTGCGTCCTGATGCAGAACAGACAGGCTTATTGTTCAAAATTACAAAAACCAACCCATCTCTCCTTTAAAATCGAACCAGATAATGCCTAAATTTGGGTTGCTTTTCACATTGTTACGGTATGTTACCCATCAGGCTTCAAATACGGGAGCCGGGCACGGTGGCGCACACCTGTAATCCCAGTACTTGGGAGGCTGACACAGGAGGATCGCAAGTTCGAGGCCAGCCTCACCAACTTAGTGAGACCCTCAGCAACTTAGTGATAAAATGAAAAATAAAAAGGGATGGGGGTATTTCAAAATAAAAAATAAAAAGGGCTGGGGGTGTAGCTCAGAGGTAGAATGCCCCTGGGTTCAAATCCCAGTAACACCTACAAAAAAGGTAAAAATATGTCTCATGATATAATTCTTTTCTTCTCTAAGTATTTACTCCACAATAATTTTCTGCACAACATATGCAATTACGGTAACTCTTCTATTAAATTGTGGCCTTATATAGAGTTTCTTACGTGCCTTGACCTTCCCACAGGACACTGGGAACCGTAACGTCCTTAAAAGATGCGAACTTCTTTTTCACTGAATACAGCTGACAGTAACATTCATGTTTTGAAAGAACTGGTCTCATATTGTAATCATATTCTGAACGTGTACTTATGTAACATCCAAGTTGATTTTTTTGGGGGCAAGTTTCTCTTGACCCAGAGCTATCCGCCATGTTATTTTATTACTGTAAAATCAGAATATTATATTTTCCTCTATCTAATTGACCTTTCGAGTCGTGACCCTTCGTTCCATCCCATGTGAAATTGTTTTAAATCTGTTTTGTGAACTTGGCATATTGATTGTCCTCCTGGTTCAGTGGCAGTCGGAAATTTGATAAGCATGCCCTTCTTCCAATAACTGATAGACCATGTTGACTGAGACAGGCGGCTTGCCATGACAAACTTTCCACCAAGATGAAATCAAGTCTTTCAATCAATAGTGTTTGCACAGCCGGGCGTGGTGGCGCACGCTTGTCATCCCAGTACTTGGGAGGCTGAGACCAGAGGATCCGGGTTCGCGGCCAGCCTTAGCTACTTAATGAGGCCCTCCGCAACTTAATGAGACCCTGTTTCAGAATAAAGGATAAAACATAGGGCTGGGGGGTGTAGCTTGGGGGTAGAATGCCCCTGGGTTCAATCCTCGGTACTGCAAAATAAATAAATAAATAAAAATAAAAAGGGCTGGGGGTGTAGCTCAGAGGTAGAATGGTCCTGGGTCCAATTCCAAGAAAAGAAATGAAAAGAGAAAGAAAAAGAAAACAAGAAAAGAGAGAAGAAAGCCCCCGTCATTGTCAGCACATAGCAAAGGCTTAATATATGTTTTCTATTATCATCGTTTTTATTGCTTTATGTTAGTTATTGTGCAAAGCATTTTGGAAGCACACTCCAAAGAAGGATAGATGCAATGTTTTATTTAATTGGTGAAAAACATGAAGATTAATGAAATGAAATAACTTTCTCCAAGAATACAGAGGTGGAGGCGGGAGGGCATAGGCCCCTGGTCAGCTTGCTCCTAAGCAGGTGCCCCTCACGGGGGATTTACGTACAGAGATTTCCCAATACCACTTAAAATTATACTTTCCTAATACCAAATCATAGATTTGGTTGGCCTATAAAATGTTTCCTTTGTAGACTCAGACTTGGACTTTTCAATGCACTTCCAACCTTTGATATAATAGATCCATTGTATTTCTTTTGTTTTATTTGATTGATTGATTGATTGATTGATTGATTTTGTGACCCTGGGGATTGAATCTGGGGGTTTTCTACCTCTGAGCTACACCTCCAGCCATATTTACTTTTTATTTTGAAACAGGGTCTCACAAAGTTGCACAGGCCTCACTAAGTTTCTGAGACTGGCCTCTTATCTCAGCCTCCCAAGTTCTGGGATTACAGATATGCACCACCACACTCAGCTTATTTTTAATTTTTTAGCTCTAACTATTCTTTGATGCCGTCATCCCGTTGATTTACTGTCAACATCGAAAAACAGAATGCTGGCTACCCTAATTATGCATATATTTGTGACTCTAATTTTAACATAATTGGTTTCGGGTTCCATAAGGAGAATAATTAATAACAATATTTCTGCTCTAAAAGTTAAGATGCAAATTTCCCAATTTATTCCGCGTAGGCTATAAAACATTGCGAATAGTGATAGTTTATGCTAAACAACTATGGGTTGGTAAACTCTTTATTCCTAAGCTGTAAATGACATATTATTTTTTATTTTTTTGGCGGTACCAGGGTTGGAACCCAGGGGCATTCTACCTCCAAGCTACACCCCCAGCCCTAGTTTTTTATTCTTTATTTTGAAACAGGGTCTCACAACGTTGCAGAGGGCCTCACTAAGTAGCTGAGCCTGGCTGCGAATCCGGATCCTCCTGTGTCAGCCTCCCGAGTACTGGGATTAAAAACGTGCATCACCACGCCTGGCATAGATGACATATTATTTAAAGTTTTACATTCCTCTACATGTTAAATGTAGATTACGATTATTAATCTCAATTATATATTTATTATTAAATTTTTATTTTATTATTATGAAGAACTTCCAAGGAAATCAGCTAATTGCTTTGGATCTTAGCCTGTCTGACTGACTGCTTCATAAACATTTTGGGGGGCTTTCTTCCTGAAAGTCCAGCTATTCTGGAACAGTTCAAATCTGCAAAAGCCAAGACAGTCGACCCATCATCTCAGGTTGTAGGTGACCGTAATTCTTAGATAAGTGTGTCCAAATTGCGCATGTAAAATTAAGTCATTTAGCAAAACCCAGTGAGGTGCGTCAGGCTGCAGGGAGACTGCGCTGTCTGAGCCCTGGCCCAGGTGGGATTCTCCTGGTGGAATCAAGCCTGGGTTATCCACACCTGTGATTCTGTTTTGCTCTGTGGACACCTTGCTTAAGGTGGGAACGAAAACGAGACAGATAGACCATGCCCGTGCCCTGCATATGCCCGGCATATCTCGCTCCTCAGCTTGTGTCCAGGGAAACAGGATAGAAGGGGGAAGGTGATTAAAAGAAGGAAAGGGAGCCGGGCGTGGTGGTGCACACCTGTCATCCCAGTACTTGGGAGGCTGAGACAGGAGGATCGCAGATAGGAGGCCAGCCTCAGCAAGTGGTGAGACTCTCATCAACCTAGCGAGACCCTGTGTCTAAATAAGAAATAAAATAGGGCTGGGGGTGTAGCTCGGAGGTAGAATGTCCCTGGGCTTAATCCCCAATACCTCCCCAAAAGGAGAAGAAGAGGAAAAATAGAGGTAATAAGTGAAGGAAGTTCTTAGGTGCAAAAGCCAGTCCTTCTTGGCCTCCCTACAACCCAAAGAATTTATCTATTAAGAGTAAAGTAGCCAGGCGCGGTGGCACATGCTTGTCATCCTAGTACTTGGGAGGCTGAGACAGGAGGATCGCAGGCTGAAGGCCAGCCTTGGCAATTTAGTGAGGCCCTCAGCAACTTAGTGAGACCCTGTTTCCAAATTAAAAAATAAAGAATTGGGCTGGGGGTGGAGCTCAGAGGTAGAATGCCCCTGGGTTCGATCTCCAGTACCACAAAATAAATAAATAAATAAATAAATAAATAAATAATAAAAATAAAGCGAGGTGTGGTGGCATACATCTGTAATCCCAGTTCTTGAGAGGCTGAGACAGAGGGTCACAGGTTCAAGGACAGCCTCTGCAGTATAGTGAGACTCTCGGCCACCTAACGAGACCCTGTTTCAAAAACCCAAATAGATAAATAAAATAGGGCTGGGGGTGTAACTCAGAGGTAGAATGGCCCTGTGGGTTCAAAAAAAAAAAAAAGAGTAAAGTAACTTGATAAACCAAACCGTTCTGATATTAATTTCTGTTATCAGCTAAGAATCAGGCAACTTTGAGTGTGTGTGTGTGTGTGTGTGTGCGTGTGTGTGTGTGTGTGTGTGTGGTACTGGGGATTAAACCAAGGGACACTACCACTGAGCTATACCCCCAGCCCTTTTTAATTTTTTTTCTTTTAAACAGGGTCGCCGGGCATGGTGGCACACACTTGCAATCCCAGTCCTTGGGAGGCTGAGACAGGAGGATCCGGGTTCGCGGCCAGCCTCAGCTACTTAATGAGGCCCTCCGCAACTTAGTGAGACCCTGTTTCCAAATAAAGAATAAAAAACAGGGCTGGGGGTGTAGCTCCGAGGTAGAATGCCCCTGGGTTCAATCCTCAGTACGGCAAAAAAAAAAGAAAGAAAGAAAGAAATGAAACAGGGTCTAAGTAACTATGCACTGGCCTCAAAACCTGCAATCCTCCTATTTCAGCCTCCTAAGTACTGGGACGACAGGCATGCACCACTGTTACCGGCTCAGCCAGCGGTATTTTTTTTTTAATAGTGAGAATATCGGAGGCACAGTATTTGATTAGTAGTCATACTGAAAAAGTTACTCTTCTTGGCTGCTTTGGTCAGCCTTGTCTGAATCTTTCTTAACAAGCACACACTGTCAGTTGTAAAGATGGATCTGGTGGTTGTGGTAGAAATGATAGGAAAAATTATTTGATTGAGGCTGCCGTACTGTATTGATATGGGGATTTTGACAACTTGATCATTTTAGTCCTTACCATTGCTTCTGTTTTCTGGTTTGTGTGTGTGTGTGTGTGTGTGTGTGTGTGTGTGTGTGTGTGTGTTACTGCACATTGAACCCAGAGGCATTCAACCTGCAAGCTGCACCCCCAGCCCAATTTTTATTTTTGTTTTGAAACAGAGTCTCCCTAAGTTGCTGAGAATCTCGCTAAGTTGCTGAGGCTGGCCTCCAACTTGCGATCCTCCTGTCTGAGCCTCCCAAGTACTGGGATGACAGGCATGCGCCACCAGGCCCGGCTTTATTTACTGGAATTTTCAAATGTGCATTGTTTTTAGTTTTCAAAACTAGCTTATCTTCATAGCCAAGGGACAAAAATGTGCATCAGTCAAAACAGAGCAGGGAGTTTGATCGATGGCCAAACCCATGACTGTTTTGACTGATAGTTTTAATTAGAAAGGCTGCTTAAACAGGCAAACTTTTGTTTCTGAGCAATCAAATGTTGATAGATGACTGTTTAGATAAACCATTTGTGAATGTTTAGATTAATTAAAACTTAATCAACTCTGAGAACAGTTGGATGTCACAACGGAAAACATTGATCAGTACAAGTCTTTTGATCTTCAATAAAAGAGTAAATTTTTCTCATTTGACTAGTTAGAAGAATTCAAACTCAAATGTGCTGAGCTTCTGAGATCATTGTTCTAGTAGTTTCTACCGCCGTATGGAGTGCTAGAAACACATTTATGGCGGCAGTCGGCATCCACTGAAAATTTCATTACGTAAACCTTAAGAACTATTAATGCACGAGTGCTCATTAATAAGTATTAGTTTTGGGGAGGTTTTGTTTATTTTATGGGTTTTTGGGGGGGTACTGGAGATTGAACCCAGCGGTATTCTATCTCTGAGCTATACTCACAGCCCTATTTTATTTTTTACTTTCAAACAGGGTCTCTCTAAGTTGCTGAGGGTCTCTCTAAGTTGCCAAGGCTGGCCTGGAACCTGCAATCCTTCGGTCTCAGCCTCCCAAGTACTAGGATTACAAGCGTGCGCCACCACGCCCGGCTTAATTATTAACTTATTAGATATATTACCTTTGTCACTGGAGGAGGTTCCAAGTCTACTTCAAGCATCAGAATCCTTGACGAACACCGTAGAAAAGAATTTCTACGTATGTGACATATATTTAGGAAAGCAAGAAATATACGTTCACCGGAGAATGGGGGCCGTATCAAGAGTGAGAGATGTTTTGGGGTCCTCAGACTCTTCTTTAAAAAAAAAAAACTTAGCCGGGCATGGTGGCGCACACTTGTAATCCCAGTACATGGGAGGCTGAGACAGGAGGATCGCAGGTTCGAGGCCAGCCTCAGCAACTTAGGGAGACTCTGTTTCAAAACAAAAATAAAAATTGGGCTGGGGGTGTAGCTTGCAGGTTGAATGTCCCTGGGTTCCATCCCCAATACCACACAGACACACAAAAAAGCCACCTCAGGAATGAGATGAAATGAGTTACTTTGGTAGCTTACCTGCCTCCCCGAAGTGGGGCATCATTTGTGCAAGTTTGGTGTCGCCCCACGCATTTCCCTTGCAGGGCAGAAGAGGGATTTGAAATTTGTACAGTCTGATTTGACCAAATAATAAAAAGGGCAGCTGCAGATCCAAACAGTAACCTTCCCTTTCCCCCGGCACCTCCTGCCCCTCTCTCTCTCTCTCTCTCTCTCTCTCTCTCTCTCTCTCTCTCTC
>PVJS01005143.1:0-65487 GCA_004027185.1 Glis glis
GAGGAGGAGGAGGAGGAGGAGGAAGAGGAGGAGGAGGAGGAGGAAGAGGAGGAGAAAGCGGGAGAGAAGAGAAGGGGAAGAGAAACTGGGGAAGACAAGGAGAGGGAGAATGTGCGGACTTTTTACTTTATCAGATTCATTGCCACATCCCATCCAAGGTGTATCTATCTGTCTTAGTGTTGGTGGGTGGATGAATAATCATAAGTTTCAGGAACAAAAATCTAATTTTCATCCTCAGAAAGAGGTGACACATTGGGGACAGTGACCCAGTTGGAGATGCCACGTTTTGATTCATATGGAAATGTGTTTGCTCTTATTAGCACACAGTGGGCAGAGGAGCATGCAGCGAGATGTTGACAAACTGCCCTGCCACGCTGGTTCCAATGACATCCTCTGGTCCTTGCAGTCTGGTGCCCGGCTGTCCAGCATGACCATTCTGATTTGCCACTGAGCCTCTTTCCTGACCAGGCACAAAGGCAGGTCTGAGGCTAACCAGGAGAGACAGGAGCCTCTTTCCTAACCAGGCACTGGGACAGGAGGGAGGAAATGGGCATGCATTGAGTATAATGAGTGGCAGGCATTGGGGTACCTGCCCTGTGGCATTCCTCATCCAAACTGCACAGATGCCCTAAGGCAGATGAGATTGTCGCCATTTGCAGAAGAGAGAGCAGAAACTCAGGAAGGCTGCTGCAGGCTTTTCAAACTTTGATGTCTATCCGGGTGGCCGGAGGATCATGTTGCAGCCTGGGAATCAGTCCCTCTGGGGCAAGGCCTCGACTCCACATCTAGCAAGGGTCCAGGTTGTGCAGCTCTGCTGGTCTGTGGTCACACTTGAGTAGCAGGGACTTGGATAATCCCCCAGGGTCACCCAGCTGCCCGTGGGGAGGGGCAATGGAGAAGTAGCTGTTGGAATTGGGAAGGTGCAGGGCTGGCTGTGGAGGCGCAAGTGTGTGGGCTGAGATACTGGACTGAGATATCAGGCTCCACCTCCAGCTGTGGGAGGCCGTTAAGGCAGGAGTGGACCGAAGCAAAATCCACACCGAAGCAGTGACTCCGAATGTGCCAGATGAAGACCGCAGCGCGAGCAGCGTGGGCGGGACCCCAGGCAGGCATGGTTGGATCAAGGCTCAATGTTAGGTACATGGAACTGGGGTAATGCAGGTGAGGAATGCTTTAATTCTCAAAACTTATTTTTTAAAGTTTCTTGTTAAATAAAAAAAAGTTTCTTTTTCTTTTCTTTTTTTTTTTTTTTTACTAGGGATTGAAACTAGGGGTGCTTTGCCTCTGCGTCACACCCCCAGTCCTATTTTACTTATTTATTTATTTTTTGAAACAGGATCTCACTAAGTTGCTGAAGACCTCACTAAGTTGCTGAGTCTGGCCTCAAACTTGTGATCCTCCTGTCTCATCCTCCCAAGTATTGGGATTACAGATGTGTACCACCAGGCCTGGCTTAAAACAGTTTTAAATTAAATTTATTGAAGCCCTAAAAAGTACTCATTTTAAGGATATAGTTCAATACCTTTGACAAATGCAGACACCTACTTCATAGCCGAGGCCACTGTCAGAGACTATTTCTGACATTCCGACCATTTCCTGTGCCCTTCATGCCATCGGATTCTCGACCTGCTTGCTTCATTCGTAGTTTCTTCTGCTTGTATTGCCATGCAATTTTTTTTATGGTACTGGGGATTGAACCCAGGGACATTCTACCTCCGAGCTACACCCCCAGCCCTATTTTTTATTCTTTATTTTGAAACAGGGTCTCACGAAGTTGCGGAGGGCCTCACGAAGTAGCTGAGGCTGGCTGTGAACCCAGATCCTCCGGTCTCAGCCTCCCAAGTACTGGGATTACAAGCGTGTGCCACCATGCCCGGCGCCATGCAGTTTTTTGTTTGACTCAAATTCTCATTTTCCTATTGATGACCATTTGAGTTTTTTCTAGTTTTCATCTGTTGTAAATAAACTTGCTATGAAGATACACTGAAATACTTTTTACTGAAGATTCACTTTTCAGTACTTTTGTGGACTTTGGAGGTTTTCTACTGTGTAGAAAAAACTACTGTGTAACTATACCACAATTTATTTATCTGTGTGTGTGTGTGTGTGTGTGTGTGTGTGTGTTGCTGGAAATCAGACCCAGAGCCTCATGCATGCTAGGCAAGAGCTGCACCACTGAGCTCTACTTCAACCTCCAATTTGGAGGCTATTAGGAATAGTGTTTATACAAACATTATTGTACATGGTCTTTATGTGTGGGAATCTCTTTAAAATATTTCAGCAAAAATGTAGGTCTGTGGGGTTTGTGATAATAGCCTCTGTACTTTTGTGTGAGTTTGGACATTTTCATAATGAAAAGTTAAAATAAAAGTAAAAGAGTCAATGATGCTACCAAACGGAAAGTTCTGGTAGAGGTTCTTTGTGATGATATACACAGCAAGGACGCAAAGAAAACTAATTAAATGAAGTGACGATGTAATTATGAACTTCAGGGACAACAAAGTGTTGTATAGGAAGTGACAGGTAATTATAGAATACATGGCTCAGCGGCGAACAGCATTTGTCTAGTCGTGATGATATTAAGATCAAATACTGATCTAACCAGAAGTTTAAGGGAAGCAGATTGGGTATAGGGCGGGGATTGGGAGCAGTGAACATCATCTTCCCTTGTGAATGGTCAATTGATAATGGCCTGGTAATTGGCTGCACAGAACTGAGTACCAGAAGTAGGACCTGACGATGGTCACAGTCAGTCCTGTAAAGAGGGAGGGTCCCAGGACAGAGCGGTGAATAAAAATGTGTGTCAGCTGGCTGGGGATTTAGAGGTCTGATCTGAAAGTCATATTATAGACAAATTCACAGGACAGCAGGGCCTGCATCTTGGGGGCTTTGCCATAGCTACTTACTGGAGGAAGGAGCTGGGGCAGTGGAGAGAGGGCTGTTGTATTCTACTGTTGTGTACACACTCATGCTCCTGTGCAAGAACTCTTCTCGTCCTTGTATTCTTCTTTATGACTGCATAATCTTAATAAAAGTTAAAGTAACAACCAAAAGATAAAATGCAAAGGCAGTGTGGTTGAAGGATTGGCTAGTGATGAAGGAAGAGAGGTAAGGAGATCAATCGAGAGCTAGCGTGCTCATCTGAAGGAGGCACAGAAGGGGCAATGGGGGGCCTGGATTTTTATACTGCAGGGATGTCCAGGAAGTGCACAGTGCTGACGGTGGTCCCCCTCCTTTGATTTGAAAATCCTTATCTTGGACAAAGGAGGAGAAACCTTAGTGGGGTGAAGGAGGGACCTACGGGAGAGGGAGTAGGCAGGAAGACTTGAAGAGGGAAACACCTCGATGGACATGATATACATACACAGCCTTATCAAAGCCAATCAACGTGTTGAGCATGGGAAGGTGGGGAGGGAGAGGGAGAGGGAGTGGGGTGGGGACTGGGGGAGGGCTCAACGAGTGCTGTGTGCATGTGTGCCTCTATCTCCCTGAACTTCATCAAGATGTATGATTACAATGCACCAGTAAAAGAAAAAAAAATCCTCATCTCTTCCACAATGTTGGAAAGGTGCCTTTGGCACACACGTGCACAACACATGCGCACACGCATACATACACATGCACACACAGGCACACACGTGCATGCGCACAGGTGCACACACTCACGCGCACACACGCACGTGCACACACAGTGAACCTCCTGGGATACTTGGCTACTTTCTTCCCTGGCAGTTGATCTTGAAGTGCTCACTTGGAGGTGGCGAGGGTCTTCCCTGAGGCTATGGGAGCTGAGGCTAGATGAGGGCCAGGCCCCGGGGAGGGGAAGGGGTATTGAGTGGGGTCTCCTGTACTTGCTGTTGATCTCGTAAGCCACCATCGATTTTACATCCTGTGTTTCGTCTGGGATAGTGTGTATGTAGTCCTGAATATTTGGAAAAGCTAGACTTTTCAGTTTTCCTCTCAATCTATCATCTTCATGTTTGGCTGGAATAGTGTAAGCAGTGAGTTTTAAAGACCAGGGCTTCTTCATAGCCGCACTGAGCATGCTTGTGGGCCAGCCCTGGGCCAGCCCGTACATGGGGCAGCAGCCAGGCTGTGCTTTGGAGACTTGTCAAAGGCAATTTCCATAATGGAAATGGCCTGAGCTTCTGGCATTTCCTAAGCTCTGGGAACTGTACGACATGTAGATTTTTCACCCTAGGGTTGCTAATGAGTTTTTAGTTTGAATATGCATATTTTGTGAGGGAAGATACTACTCAGGTTTCTCTGGTTTTCTAGTCAGTTCTTATCTGACCTCCATGAGAAGCACGGTCCAGGGACTGGAGCAAACCTTCCTTCAGGTGGGTCGTGGACCAGGGGGCCGCGGTCTCCTTGGAGGTGTTAATGGTTTGCATGTGTGCCCTTTTTTCTAACAAGGTCCTAAGTGCACAGTATTGCCTTGGGTATCCCTTAGATCAGCTGGACATGTCCACAGCCCAAACACCACACCCACTGTGTCGGCTTCTCGGTTGTATTTTATCTTCATTTCCTGTCACCTCTGCTGCCCATGCACAATCAGTTTTCCAAGGCGGTCAGGACCCAGACAGCAGGTGCGCCGCCCTTCTGGCTGGGGCCTTTGTTCCTCCTCTGCATACCCAGCTCTCTGCAAAGTCTGTGGAGGAGAAATTCAGGGGGTATATTGAAGTCATCTGATGAATAAATAGAAAAGGACAGTTCAAAAAAATGGGCACTTGAACTGAATAGAGACTTCTCAAGAGAAGAAATACAGTTTGCCAACAAATATATGAAAAAATATGCAACATCATTAGCAACTTGGGAAAAGCAAATTGAACCTACACTGAGATTCCATCTAATTCCATTTAGAATGGCAGTCATCAAGAACACAAATGATAAATGCTGGCCAGGATGTGGGGAACCAGGAACTCTTACACACTGTTGGTGGGAGTGTGAATTAGTACAACCACTATGGAGATCAGTTTGGAAGTTCCTCAAAAAACTAGGAATGAAACCACCATATGACTTAGCATACCACTCCTCAGTATCTTTCTGAAAGAATTAGTCAGAATACTATGGCAATACATGAATACTCATGTTTATAGCAGCACAATTCACAATAGCCAAATGATGGAACCAACCCAGGTGACCATCAACAGGTGAAAGGATAAAGAAAACGTGGTATAGACACACAATAGAATATTACTCAGCCATAAAGAAGAACAAAATTATGTCATTTGCAAGAAAATGGATGGCAATAGATAAAATTATGCTAAGTGAGATCAGCCAGTCTCAGAAGGCCAAGGGTCGTATGTTTTTTCTCATATGTGGAAGCTAGAGAGAAAATAGGAAATATACGGGACTTTAAATAATATATAAAGAGACCAGTAGAATAGTAGAAGGGGGTTGGGGAGGCAATTGGGGAGGGGAAGAGGGAGGGTTGAGGAAGGAAACAGTTCAAATAATACTATGGCAATATGTGAAGCTATCACTACCGATCTCACTAACATGTACAGGGAGCAAGCAGGTGGGAGTGGGTGGGATATGGAGGGAAATACACCAAGAGTTGTGTGCATGTGTATTTTCGTCACATTGAACCTGACTATGATGTATAACTGCAATGCACTAATAAAACAATGAAGTAATAATAATACATGAATACATACATACATACATACATGCAAATGACAATAACAAAAAGAAAAAGGCCACAGTGTTTAGGGGGCTGATTACATGCAGGCTATATCCTAGGTTCTGGAAATACAGTGAAGACCTGAAAATGGCAAGGTCCTGTCCCCAAGCAGCCTACTTTCTAGTATGCGACAGACAGACTAGTAAACAAATGGCGTGTGATACAATTAAACCTGAGATGTTGACCAGAGCTATGAAAAATAAGTAGGCTATGAGAAGGGACAGGGCTTGTGATTTCGACTGTCTCTGAGGAGGTGACTTTTGGACTGAGATTAGGATGAAGCGAGGAAGATTTACTGCAGCTATATTGGAAAAAATATTCCAGGTAGGAAGTGTGGCATGTGCAAACGTACTGAGACTGGAAACAATTGGTATGTTTGATGAACAGAAAGTCGTCCACTAGGACTAGAAGAATTTTATGAAACAAGATGGGGGAGGTAGGTGGAGTCCTGTAAACCATGTGGCAAAAGTCCTGCAGTGTGGAGAGCAGGGAAGTGGAAGTAGGGAGGCTAGCTAGTGTGTTACGACATTCATAAAGGTTAGAGAGAAGTAGAAAGAATATTGGACTTTAGATACATTTTGAAAGTGGATGTGACAGGATTAGCTGGTGGACTGCACTTAGAATATAAGGAAATGTGGTCACAAAATTGACTAAGATTTTGTCTGGAGCTACTGGTTGAACATTGACATCATTCACTAAAACAGGAAAGATAGGGAGGGCAGGTGCTGGTGGAGGCTGGGATTGAGATGTTTATTAGATATACAAATAGAGAGGTGAAGAAGGTGATTGGATAAATAAATTTGGTGTTAAAGAGTGAGAATATGATTGGATAAGTAGATGTGGTCTCAGCAGAATATATCTGACATTGAAAGTCACAGGGCCAGATGCAAATACCTACAGAGACAGAAGAGGGAAGGTCTAAGCATTGAGCTCTGGGGCATTCTTAGTTCAGGGCTTTAGCTGATGAAAAGAAGCCAAAAAGTTAGACTTAGAGGGAGCAGAGATAGGAGGAGGACATTCTGAGATTGATTCATGTGGGCTGAGAAGGAATTAGTATAATCAAAGATAAATGTCAAAGCATGGCACGAATCTGGAATAAAAGTTCTAAGGAAGGCAAAAGATCAGGAGTTCATAAGTGAAAAAAATGTTAGGAATATTTTTAAGAGGGATTTAAAAAGCTTTGTTGATGGAGTCCAACTGTTGACGGCATATGGAGTAATGTTAGAAGTTAACGGAGAGAAAGCTCAGTGTCCCACTTCCTGTTTTACTGCCATGGATTTTTTAAAAAGCAAAGCCTACTAAAGAGAAAGAGCAGATGCAGCATGGTTAGGAAGCAGTGGTGCTGCCCGAGTGAGGGCCCGGAATCCAAGCACCCATGGAATCCAGCCGCTGTCGATGTCTGTGATAGCACTTAGAGCAATGGAGGGCTTCCAGACGATGCCACATGGGTTAGAGTACACCAGTCTTTAAGAGGGTGTTTCAGTCAACATTCTCACAGTTGTAACCCAAAAAGCCTGATCACACAATTTAGGGGAAGGAAGACTTATTTGCTCACAGTTCTGGAGATTACAGAGGTCCAGTCCATGCCAGGCTGGGTCTGCTGGAGCTCAGGGCATGGTGGTGGAAAGCAGGGAGACAGCAAGGCTCTGCTCTCACCTCATGGAGGCCAGAGGCAAAAGAGAGAGTCAAGAGAGTAAGGGGAGGAGGGGCCATATATAATCCCAAGGCCGCACCCTGAGGTGCCCCTCCTTGGCAACCAAGCCTCACCTCCAATATGGTTGCCTGGTTTCTGTGAGGGATAGGGGGACATTCTAAATTCAAACAATGATGGAGGGTAAAAATAGATCTTAAGAATTGCAAATCAGAGTTTGATGATTTCTAGTGAAATTAAATAATTGGTTGTGATAACCTAGTAGGAACTGGCAGGAATTCATTGTGGTTAAAGAATGCCAGATGAATCCTATTTCTCTTTCTGAATGCTCGCTCTGTGCTGGCACCCAGTGGATTCCATTGCTCTGCAAGTGTGGCCCATCGGCTTGACAGCGGGACAGCATACAATGTCTCTCATGACAGTGGAGAAATGTGGGCAGATGGACAGTACAGTCAATGACAACCACCATATTGTGAGCTCAGACTTCTGGTCAAGGAATTGGATCAAAAAGAACTGAACACTCTTCATTTCCTCTCGCTCCAAGCAACTGTATGGCTGTCAGTGTCATTCTGATACAGAAATGAATGACAGTGGCTAAGTCATGGCTGGGGGAGAAACGGAAGTGTCTACTAAACATTTTAATGGATTTTCCCACTTACTTTCTTGAACAGAAGTCTGAGCTCATTTAGTCAGGACAGATGAAATGAAACAATTTTTAAAAAGCCCAACTTCAATGCCAGAAAAAGAGAACACCAGGAGCCACAAACAGAGAGGAAACTCAACACTATAAATAATAGCCAGTATGGAAGCTGCAGAGAAGTAAGGGGCTGGTTTTACTGCTTATGGAAGGTTTTTAGTATGTAAAGATGGACATCAAGGACTGAGGCCTCATGCATTATGGGGGCTAGAACTGGGCTCCATGTGAAACTTCACATGGAAAGGTGTTGGGCTCTCCACCCGGTACCATGAAAGGTGGACTAGCAGAAGCCTGCTCTAGAGTACCGGGCCTCTTCCACGTGGCAGTGACTCAGCATATCAATGGCAAAGATGGTGCTGGCGGACCCCTCAGAGGGAGGTCCCGCAGATAGCCCCACCTAACCTCAGGAGGGCTATGATAGGCAGTTACCTCCTTCCGTGCTCACAGACAACAGGTGCCTCCGCCTATGATAGGTTACAGGGGGGCGTAATGACCCGACCGTCATGTGCCATTGGGCCACACCCTACTGCCTGGGAGTTTCCTTTATGGCCTTTACTTTAAAAGTGCGATTGGCTTTCTAATAAACGAGATCTTGCTTGACTTGTCTCCCGGCCCGTGGTGTTGTTTATTTGGGCCAGCGACGCTTACTTCCCTATTAGTTCGTGCCACTCTCGGGCAGGACCCGAGAGAAAGGGACTGTGCCAACCTGAGCTATGGCTCAGAAAGGGCCCAACCACCATGGACTGTAGCAGAAAAAGTTAGCTTTGAGAAACTGGAATCCAAGCCTCTGCCATACCTAGGTATGTGGCTCTGATCCACACTATCTGTCATGAGATTAAACAAACAAACAAGCAAATAAACAATTATTGTAGAAGTTGGTCTCATGATTTTATGGGGCTCTGGCAGAAGTAAGTTCTAAGTCGCCCACGGGGACATCTTCACGGCTGAGGGCACGTCCTGGATTCCTAGAGAAGGTAACTTCTGTTGATGGTGCACTCATAGACAGGACCTCAGAGGAAATAAGGAAACCTAATGTCAGGACAGAGTCAGTATGTGGAAGAAATGAGAATATTTACTCCCGAGGAACTAAAAATAATAGAGCAGATGCATCTACATGTTAAATGAGACAACGAAAAGGAGAGCATCTATAAGCAATAGAAGCCCATTACAAAAAAGAACAGGTAGTTATGAAAAAGAAACAAATATTTCTAGAAATTAAACAGGAGTCATTGAAATTAAAGAAAAATAATGCCTTTAATAGGTAAATAATACAATAGACTAAATACAACTGAAGAGAGAATTAGTGAATTAGAAAAAAGAGCTAATGTAATTTATTGGAATTCTGTACAGGACTTCTGTACAGAAAGAAAATGAGAGAAAGGTGATTTGAAAGACACAGAGGGTAGAATGAGAAGCTCAAGTATATCTATCTATCTATCTATCTATATATATATAAATGTGATAAAATTTCTTGAAGCAATAATTAGTAGGAATGACAAGGTGACATTATTTAAAAAATATAGTCACAAAAGTCTGAATATTGGAAGAGCATATCGACTATGAAAGTTAAAAAACTTACACAGAAACATCATGGTGAAATTGTAAGATGAAATAAAAAGTGAAAATTCTAAGTTACCAAAAAGGAAAGACATTAAACACAGTGGGAAACCTTGTAGAACTCTCCAGAAGACAATGGAATGAAGAGTATAAGATTCAAAGGGAAATAGCTGTTAATGACAGTGTTATTCCCAAGTAAACAATCATCCAAGAATAAGGGCGAGATAAAGATTTTAATATGAACAAAGATTGACAATTTACTGCACATAATGCTTTTCAAGATTATTGAACTTGAAAGTACTGAGATGTAAAAAGCAATATATAATGATCAAGTAATTATACATATAAATGTAAATAAGATTGACATAAATAATGATAATGTTTTCCCCCATGAATTTATGACTATGATGTTTAAAATACTAGACCAAAATAAAATAGAGGATGAAAGGGGTACATTTAGAAAACAGAGAAAGCATACTTAATATTTTTGGGGAGGGAGAAGGCAAATTAGAATTATTATAGTGTTTATAAAGAAAATAAAAGTTAAGCATGCATGTTGACATTTTATGTTAAAATAAATGATGAAAAACTTGAATACAGATGTTAAGTCAGGATTTAACTAAAATGAAGCTGATGTTGCAGTATCATTGCAGAAGAATATGGGATGCAAGTCTAAAAGCATGATTATGGTGCAAGACATGATGATGGTACAAAGCACAATGATAAAGGGAATAATTTATCAAGGAGCTGTAACAATTATGAAATTTAAGAACTAAGAACATATAAACCCAGGAAGTCCTACTTCCAAGAGTTATGAGAAAAAATGTCCGATATTGATCAAGAACACGAGATGTAATAAATGAACCTGAGAGTAAGTAACGTTTATTGGCAGCCTGGATTGTATCAGGCTCTGTGAGGCAGGGGGTCACAGAGTCCTGGGAATGAGCAGAGGAAGCCATGCAAAGCCCTGGTGGGAGCTGGCCGGCTTGCTCGGGGGGCAGCGGGAGGCCAGTGTGGACAGATTGCTGGGAGGGAGGGCAGATGTGTGAGAAAGGGTCAAGGGACAGCAGTGGAATGTGATTTAAAATTATCCATATTAACAAACAGTGGAAACCAATGAATCCCTTTTCCCTCAGGGAGGGTTTGGTGAGGTGATGTTTGTCTCACTGGGATACCCTGGCATTTCAGAGATGGATGTGCCAGCCCCCAACCAATCAGCTACTGCCAAAATGAGATCATTGGCTCCGGCTCCCTCAAAGTGCACGCAGGATCCGTGGCAACCAGAGGGAAGCCGGCCGAGGCTCTGTGCCTGCCTGAAGCCTGGAATGTCTCTGCCCATCGAAGCTGCTATAATAAAATCATGGTACACTGGCAGGCTTGTAAAAAAACAGAAATTTATTTCCCATGGTTCTGGAAGTTGGGCAGTCCAAGATCAAGGTGCTGGAAGGTTCGGTGTCTGGTGAGGGCCTGCTCTCTGGTTCATACATGGTACCTCTTCACAGTGGCCTCACATGGCTAAAGGGATGAGGGGTCTTGTTAGTGGCTAGGCAGGAACTTCTAGGGGCAAGCTCCATCTAATACCTGTGTGGGGGAAAAGCTGCTGCCCCTGCAAATAACTACTATTCCTTCAAGTTGGCTTTCTTTCATCTGTTTGTTTCAGATAAGACCCTGCAGAGAAAACCATAAAGAACACAAATCAGCGAGTCACTCTTCTAGGTGGCCTGGAATGAACTTTGCTCATTATAATCTCATTATGAGGCAAATTCTCTGCCCAGGAGGTGTTCCCGTCTGCCATTTTTGAATGTGCAATGTAATGTATGAAGAAGCATGATCTTTAATTGAGTGTGCTTGGGAGTGTCCCTGCCTCTACACGTGACGGGTCTTTCCAGTGAGCGTCCCTTGCTTTCTCTGTTCTGTGGGACTCTGCTGTAGGGATGATCCCCAGTGCTCTCCTTACTTGCTGCGAGTACTAAACCTTCCTCCACTCTGCTGTCTCCTGGATGTGCGTGTTGGCTTTGCATTTACCGAGGGGTAAGCCCGTTGCATTAGTTTTCAGTCTCTCTCAGTTCTCTTTTATAAGGTAATTATTCCAAATCGCGGGGCTCCATTCCCATGACCTTGTTGCCTCCCAGTGGCCCCAACTCCAAATACCTTCACCCTGGGGATTAGAGTTTCAACATATAATTTTTTTTTAGGGTGGGGGAGACACAAGCTTTCAGTCTGTATAAGGACAAATCCTACAAACCCCTTTTCTCCCACATAGGAACTAACAAATGCAGAGACTCAACTGCAGGCAGAGACATGCTCAGACACAAGGGGCCTCTCAGATTGTTCTCGCCCGGCCAGAGAAAGAGGCACGCTCGGAGTCTGTGTGAAAGCTGGTCCCAGGGCGAAATGTTGGCAGGTCTGAGACTGCCTGTCGGAGGAGATGCTGCCCTGCGGGCATGCACCTGCCCCCGGGGTTGAGGGGATGGCTTGGAAAACAGTCAGAGGATTGGGTCCTGGGAAGACCTGACGAAGTTGGGGATCCCTCCACCACACAGCCTGGAGAGACCTTGAAGATTGGTTTAGTGGACAGAGTGAGGCTGTTGGGCCATTGTCTTTGCAGTTGTCTGTCTCCCCCTGCCCGCCAATGCCTTATAGCTTCATTGACATGTGCAGATCCAAACACATTCCCAGACAGATTTTGTTACTCTGGAAACCTGGTCTGGCACCCTCGAGGGCGTCTCTCTTCTTTATTGGTCTCTACAGATTCAGAGGTGGTGATAGTTTTTCAAGGGAGGAGGTTCAGTTTGAGGACGTGTGGATTTGGATGTCTGTTTGGCTTTGGAGACATGGAAGGACAGGAGGTAATGTTGTATAAGCTGATGTGAACCCTGAACACGCCTGAAAAATACGGTGGCCTGTTGTGTGACAAAAAGTATTTCCCGGGCACAATTAAGCAGGATGGAGCCTGCAGAAGGGGCGACTAACCTAATTAACAAAGCCACGTTAGTCTGAGGGCTTTGCGGAAATTAATTGTTGCTATACAAATGCTGAGCTAATTGAAAATAGGGCTTATCAATTTATTAAAGCAGGCCCTTGAGGGCCTGTGCTTGGAAACTCTCTTGCAGGCTGCTCCAGTTGCTGTGATCTTTCAGTCACGGGCACTGGAACTCCCTCTCCAGTTATTAGTGTTCTCATTGCCTTTCCAGGCTTTCATTACTTCTGCCTCCTCCTCCTCACTCCCACTTCCCTGTGAGTCCCACAAAAGGGAAGAAGGTTCTGGAAGGGAGACTGGGTGTTCGGTATTTTTTCACCTCCTGCAGTGGACTTCCCCATCACACACACCAGAACTGGTTTCTAAAGGAATCAACTCATCTTAAGTGGGAAAAAAATTATATTTTCTTATTCCTTGTAAAGTACCTGCTACCCCTCAAATGACGCGAGGCGAGGCGCCACTGTTCAGGATGACACACGCTGATGCGCAATCAAACCCAGTTAATTGCTGTCTGAGCCTGAGTGGAGGACCAGACTGCTTGCCAGGTTCTTTTATTTTGAATATTAGGAATGTGTCTGGAAGGCCTCTTTTGTTTGCAGCACCCATGGCTGCACCTACTTGGTGACCCCTGAGGGGCTGGGGCCTGCCACCCTCCAGGACTCAGTTTCCATGTTGTGCCTGATGACATACTATGCTGTAGAACATGGCTCTGATCCCCAAGTAAACACTGACAGGATGCAAACCTGAGCACTGTCAGCTCTTGTCTTACCCCGGAGAACTCATGTCTTTGGAAAGCCCTGTTTTAGTTCACTTTTCAGTGGATGTGGTCAAAGTACCTGACACAAACAACATAGAGGAGGACAGGATTATTTGGACTCATGGTTTCAGAGGTACATCCACAGTTGGCTGACTCCAAGGCAGACATCATGGTGACACGGTGTGGTAGAGGAAAGCTGTGCTCAACTCCATGCAGCGGGAAGCAGAAAAAGGGTCAGGAAGTGACCAGGGACAGATATAGTTAAGGTTTGACATGAGTGACTCCAATTTAATCCTGAACATTTTCACAGTTCTGATTACTGTGTGGTGATTTTGTGGGTCGTGAGGAACCCAGAATTAGGAGGCTGTGGGATTGTGGTCACAACAGTTGAGAGGGAGAGACAAGGGTGGGTGTGGGAGGTGGGATTAACAGATCGGGATTGGGAAAGGGGAGAGAGGGTGTGGGAGACCCATCAGCTAGGCCTGTCCTTGGTCCCCACAATATCAAATCAAGCTTGAGGCTTCAACACACAGCATATGTATACTTTGTGTGGTGAGACTTTCAGGTGCAGAGCCCAGGTCTGGCCTGGTAGCTTGACAAGGCCCTTGGGACCCAGATCTTCCCATCTTTTCACTTCCTGGTACCTCATGCAGAAGCTTTTGCCTCATGCCAGCTGTCCTAGGGGTAAAGATGGTCACTTCTCTCTCTCTTTTTGAAATTACTTTTATTAGTGTATTACAATTGTGCATCACAATGAGGCTCACTGAGATACAAATACACATGCACACAGCTCTTGGTGTGTTCCTGCACCCCACCCTGCTCCCCCCTCTTCTCTCCCCATACGTGTGAGATTGGTAGTGATAGCTTCATATACTGTTGTAGAATTTTTTTTCTTGAATAGCTTCTGTGCACAATTTATTCACAAAGCAATCTGAAAGTCCACTATGTTCTAAGTATTACACCAAGATACAGACTAATTAGCAAAAAGACCAATTAGGGTTCAAATAAAAGTAGTAGACTGAGGCATGAGAGCCAATAATGGGGGTCTGAGGTAGGGGGAAGAAGGAATTCTTCCTAGAGGGCATGAAACCCAGGATGAGCAGCCCCGGCCTGGCCTGATGGTGAGGAAAGGGTGGTCCAGGAACATGCATGAGGATGACTCAGGGGCAAAGGCACTGTTCTCCGCTGCTGTACAATCAACAGAAGTCCTTGGAGATCACCCACCCAGACCAACTTTATCCTTTCCTTTGCAGTTGTTATTCTTTTCAGTTTATTTAGATTTTATCCTTTGGTAAAAATGGCCTCTCGCAAAGGGGTGTAGTCACAGGTGAAGGCCCTATCAGCCGGAGCAGAGTTTAAAATTAGGGACGGCCTGACTCACTGCTTGAAAAGGAGTCTCCTAAGATGAGGAGCAGGTGGTGCAAAGCCTGCCAACGGCCCCAGCCCCTGGCGACATCACCGTCAAGGTAAAAACCTTCTGCCAGCAACAGACATTTTCAGGGGGCCACCCACACTAGAAGAATGGGGGAGAGGAAGGGGGAGGGAAGAAGAGAATGAACAAATCTGAGTGTGTCCCTGGAAGGCTGGGCCCCCATGGACTGACAGGCTGGTGAGAGCCTTCCATGCGATGGGGGGTACCAGTTTGCCATCTATGGGATCCACGAGAAACTGGGCTGGAGTGTGGCTGGGCCCTGACGGACTTTCATCCAAGGAGTTCTTTGGTCTTCACTGCCAGATGCCTGTCTAGCTCTGCAACTGTGTCGTCAGCCATTTGGCTGATCTGTTTCTCTGTGAGCCTAAGGGTGTCCTCCAAGGCCTTGTCCTTCGATTTCTTCACCTTATTCATTGCGTTGGTGTGAACCCTCCGTAAAGAGTCTTTGGCCTTGTTGGTGTTCTGTTTGGCCAGTTTCACCAGCATTTCCCTGTGCTCCCTGGTTACCATGGGAATGGGTACCCAAATTAGTGTCCCTTCCACTTCTGGGTTCAGATTCATTCCACTTTCTCTTATAGCCTTGATAGCTGCAGCTGTGCACTCTGGGAAGCTGGCAATATTCACCAAAATCAACTGTAGTGACTTCATGGAGATCTGGCTAATTTGGTTTAAAGCAAGCTTCCCATCAATAGTTACCACGGTAATACGATCAAGGGATCCTGGCGAGGTCCTTAGATTGAGAGTCTTATTGAAATTATCCTTGAGTGCTTCCATCACAGACTTCATTTCTTCATCTACCTCTTTCAAGTTGATTATATCCTCAACCAAGGCTGCGTTAATATTCACTCTGGTTTGGGACTGTCCTTTCCCTTTAGCTTTGGCTTTCTTGGTGGCAAAATGGAGAATTGGTACAGCTAGATAGGCCATGTGTCGCCTATGGTCATGCTGTCTTCCACTCACGGTCTTCAGTGTAATTTCTGAAACAGGTCTGGTCCAGGCAGCTATCGCCCAGGTTGCTAGGGAAAGGCTCGTGTTTTGGTGGTGGAGGCGGCAGCGCACTGTAGAATTTTTTGAACTGTGTCCTTCCTCAATCCTCTTTTTCCCCTTGCCCAACTCTCTCCCCCAGTCTCCCTTTACTATTCTACTGGTCCTGCCGGGGTCCAGCCTTGACTGGTCCTAGGGAATCCCTGAAGGAGGTGTAGGGTTGGTGAGGGAATGAGAGACAGGAGGCCCAGCAGTTCAGTGAAGCTGCAGACACTGTCTCTGCCCAGCGAGCATCAGACTTTATTTTTTATACCTTTTTTACATCAGGAAGTCTTAACGCTAACAATTTTCTGCTTAGTACATCATGAAAAATAGTTTTTACTTAGTATATCATAGGACTCTTTACAGTGCAGTCATTTACCCACAGCTATTAACAACCCATTGTCCAGATGGTCACAACATGTTCCCCACCAATTACTCAGGTTCCATGCAAACTTGCGTTTCTTCCCACAATGTCAACTTAGCTCTTTATTGTTCTTAGAAATGTCACACTGCAGTTATCAGGTGATAGACATGACCTTACCTAAAGGCTTTTGACTACTGCCTTTTATATATTTTTTATATAAGTCTTAACTATTTTATATTACGTGACTACATATATTATGCTAACTATCTAAAAGTAAATGTCACTGTAGCTATGTCTACTATTAAACTATTTTTATTTATATCTTTGCTATGTAGACTATAACTATACTTATGCTAAAAGTTAAAAGCTATGAATAATATGGTTAACTAGACTTTACGCCTATACTTAAACTATATTCTACTTTAATGCCATTTATGCTTATATTCTATACTTTATTCTTTCTTTAGTTGAGCTTTAAGTTTTTCTATTTCTTTCTGATGACCTTTCATATTCTTTTTAGGGAACTCTTTTCTTTCTCTGTTTTTGGTATTATCTATCCACCATTTATAATAAGTGAGCAATGCCTGTAATTGGTTAATCTTAGATGAAGTGGAAGAAGCACAAAATGTAGGGCTTCTAGCAAGCCTTATCATAAAGTTTGTGTCTCTAGCTCGGACCCTTTTGCCACCATTTGCCTTGAAGGTAAGCACCTGTGTAACTTAGAGGAGAGTCAGTCACAGGCTGATAGTCACAGGCTTGCTTGTTCAAGGGGAAAACCAAAGCCTCCTACCTATCCAGTAGGCAGGCCTCCCAGGAGCCATAATTGTTGGTTCAGCAGGTCATTGTTTATGTTCCTCCTTGTACTAGATACTAGCTAATATTTTACAGTACTCATTATCTGGTTTAACTCTTTTCCTATAAATTATTTCTATACTGGGAACAACAGTTTTCCTGCATATCGCCTGTATTAGAGTCATTCTGCGTAAATTGAGTTTTTGGCGTAAGTCCTACAATTCCCGTCACCAATCCCACAATTATTAACATTCATAGTAAGGCCACCAACAGGCCAGGGCGCCATTAGAGGATGTCAGCTCTGCGACAAGCCTCCTTCTGCTGTGACTCTGTCAACCAGCCAAAGAAACTTTGGCTTCGCCTTTGGTGTCACCAATCCCACAATTATTAATATTAACAGTAAGGCCATCAACAGGCTTGCCGCCATTAGAGGATGTCTGTTCTGCGACAAGCCTCCTTCTGCTGTGACTTTGTCAAACAGCCGAAGAAACTTTGGCTTTGCCTTTGGCCCCGGCATGGTCCCTCTCCTCATGTACCCGAACTCCCTTATGTTTCTCATTTTCTCTCTAGCTTCCACATATGAGAGAAAAAACATACAATCTCTTGGCCTTCTGAGACTGGCTGATCTCACTTGGCCTACTACTCTCTAGCTCCATCCATTTTCTTGCAAATTTTCTTCTTCTTTATGTTGGAGTAGAATTCCACTGTGTGTATATATACACCACATTTTCTTTATCCATTCATCTGTTGAGGGACACCTGGGTTGGTTCCATAATTTGGCTATTGTGAATTGTGTTGTTACAGTGTTCTGACTTCTTTTGGAAAAATTCTGAGAAGTGGATTGCTGGGTCACAGGGGTGGTACCATTCCTAGTCTTTTGAGGGCCTTGAGTTGGAGAAGCCATGGAATGGGGAGAGGGGAAGGAGCGACTCCTTCCAGGGGTCCTTTTCCTTTTATTCTAGAAGTGCCTCCTCAGGGGTGACTGCTTAAGCATCCCTCATCAGATTCTATTTCATGGTTACCCTTCACTGCTAAGTATCTGGGGGAAACACAAATATTTACTTGGGCATATTATCACCTCAAAGCAGCTCAGAGATTCTGGAATTAAGGAAAACCAGGAAGGCATTCTGTGTGACAAGGGGTGTGTCTCCTCCCCGGGAGCCCATGTTAGTGTGGGCACTTGTTCAAGATGGCAGCTGTGCAGTGATCCAGGGACCCCAGGGAAGTCCAGGTCTGGAGCCACTGGTGGCCTTGTGAACACACACATGGAGATGTTGCAGGGTGGTTGGGTATGGGGATCTAGAATCAAGAGAGGCCCAGCCCAGAGACCCAGCTCTAAGCTGCGTCTGTCCCCTTGCCATCTCTGGGCCTCCCTCCTGCCTTTCTCTCTGTCCTGTGGGGATGGTTTTCAGGCTCAGATGGCATGATTGGTTGGCAAACCCATTCTGTAGGCACTGTAGACTTTCCCAGAACAGCAACTTCCCAAAGGAAGGTGCAATTTATCCATAACTTGGGTCTGGTTAGGCAGATGGGAGGATGTCAGGGAACTTACTTGTCTTTCCTGGTTTCACGTCACTGGGTGGATGGAGCCCAGAATGTCGACAGTCTTTCCTGCCTCCGTCCCCGGGGAATCATGCCTGGGCTGCTTTCATAGTCTCCCCTGAGACCAGCAGCCCAGGGTTGCCTTACAAATATGGCCCAATTTGGCAAAAGCTGCATTAGGGCCTTTGGCATTTGTACCTTTAGAAGCCTAGGGCCACGTGTAGAACAATAATTCTCAGAAGCAGCTGCCGAAGAGCCCCACCCTTATCCCTGATGTGCTCAGGAACACCATAAAGAACCAGTCAGAGCCCCAGCAGGCCGCCGCATGCAGTTCCCATCTGCGCCACAAGATGGTGTCAGACAGAACTTCAGGAAAATGGAGCAGGGGAAGAGAAAGGGCTCCAGAAGTAAACCCAGGAAATTATACTTCCATTCCCTGACAGTCAGCACCAGATATAGTACCTTTGGTGCTCTGGCTACAGACTCTTTTGACAGATAGCAGTGTTCATCTGTTGAGGCCTTGAGTAGACAGAGAAGAGCTGCCATTTTTCTCGTTGTTGGGCAGAGATCTGATGCTTATCATGTTGTCTGCATGCCCAGAGAGGTAGTCAGTTCTCCATTCCCACTTTACAGATGGGGAAGATGAGGAAGAAAGAAGTAGCTTGCCTGGGTAACCTCACGATTAAGTGTTAGAATAAGGATCCGACCCAAGTGTCAACATAGCCAAGCTCCTTCCAATTATCCAGGCTGTCACTAAGTGAAAGTCCCTTGGCACACCCCAGACATCAGCACCCCAAAGACCTGGCTGCTGTTTCTGCAGAGGCACAGGTGCCAGCGGCAAGGTGGGGAGCCCAGGCAGATGAGTCTCTCTCAGAAGCACTGCCCCACAGGTCAGCTTCATGTGGCCACAGCTTTCCTGTGAATTCTCAGCCTGTGGACTCTAATCCTGCTTACAAGGCTGCCCTAGAGAGCCTGGACCAGCGGAGATGTGTTTTAGCCACGTCTAGTCAGTAAAGGTGTTTCTGTGGCATTGACCGAGGCAGGAGTGAGGCTTACGATGTAGCACCAAGCGGGGCAGTACAGATGTGCTCAGGTATTGGTGTCCTTTGTTGAAGGCTAAAGGAGGTTCAGAGATGAGCCAGGCTTGAAGAGAGAGTGAAAGGGAGGGACGTATGAAAGGGACGGTATGAGGGGAGGTTCAGGGAAGCAACATCATTGTGTGGATGCAGAGCTGAAAGGAGTTTGGTACTGCTGGGATGTGATGCCTGGTGGATTAAGAGATGAAATGCAGGTAACAGGACTAAGGCCAGGGGAGCCTTGGCTGCCGTGCTAAGGTGGTCCTGCCCACGTCGATAGGCAGTGCAGAGTTCCCGAGGGCCTTTAAATGAGGGGGGTCATACTTAGACTTGTATTATTTTGTGTGTGAGTGTCGTACTGGTGATTGAACCCAGGCACATTCTACCTCTGAGCTACACTCCCGGACCTATTTTATTTTCAATTTTGAAACAAGGTCTTGCTAAGTTACCGCATGCTGGCCTCAAACCTGCAATCCTCCTGTATCAGTCTTCCAAGTACTGGGATTATAGGCATATACCACTGTGCCTGGCTTCGACTTGTATTTTAAATAGATCACTATAAAGTACGTTATGATGTGAGACTCTAATGCACCAATAAAAGTATAAAAAAGGGAAAAATAAATAGATCACTTTATTAACCTCAAGTACCAAGTCCCCCATGAACCATCCTTGACAGCCCTGGCCCCTCTGACATCCCCTTCCTGACTACTCATTTGTTTGTGTCAGGCATGCAGGACTGTAGGAATAATTATATTTGTCCCTGAATTTTCTCTGCAGAGATAGGGTAGACTTTTGGAAGCAGGGGTAGGATGGGGGGGCAAATGTGTCTTGTGCTTCTCTACTGTTCCTTGGAATCGTATCTTTCATATGAGGTAGGCATTTAATAATTGCCTAAAATAGATGCTGGGCACTGTGATTTTCTTTTTTTAAAAGAGTTGAGGATTGAACCCAGGGACATTCTATCTTGGAATTCCCCTCCCCCCACCCCAGGCCTTTAAAAATGTTTTATTTTAAAACAGGGTCTCAATGCACCAATAATAACATAAAAAAAATAAAACAGGGTCTCACTAAGTTGCTGAGGCTGGCCTTGAACCTACGATCCTCCTGTCTCAGCCTCCCAAGTACTGGGATTACAGGCGTGCACCACCTTGCCCAGCTAATCCACTAGGATAATGCATGTTTTCCAAAAACAAATCCCTGTGGGCTGCACAGCTGCGGAGAGCAGCAGAAGAGACACAGGGAACCACATTGGCACTGTCCCCATGTTGAGTACAGCCTTTGTAATTAAATGTAAATTATGATTCACTCTGAGGACAATCAATCGTGCTACTTCCATAAACCTTTATTTCATTATTGAAAGTCAAAACTTCTCTAATAAGTTTTTCATTAAATCAGAGCTTGATTTGTGACTGGAGACTTCCAACCACGCTGCAACCCACGTCCGTCCGTCCGTCCGTCCGTCCGTCCATCCGTCATATGCCTTTTGCTCTGAGGGGACATCACAGTGGGAGGCATGCCCCTCTGGGCTCACGCTGTGGTCCCTGACGATGCCCCTTTCAGAGCTGGAGTAAACAATTCTCCAGATCTCTGAGCCTCAGGTTCCTTATCTGTGGATTGAGGAAAGTATCTATTCTTTATTTTGAAACAGGGTCTTGCTAAGTTGCGGAGGGCCTCATTAAGTAGCTGAGGCTGGCTGCGAACCCGGATCCTCTGGTCTCAGCCTGCCAAGTACTAGGATTATAAACTGTGCGCCACTACACCCAGCTTCGAGGAAAGTATTTAAATGAGATAATGGAGATGAAGCTCAAACACCTGACTCTGGGCCTTACCAAGTCTCCTACCCATGTCCTTGACTTCTAGGTGGACTCCTATTCCAACCTGGGCATTCTGCATTTTATGGTCCATGAGCCCAGAACCGAAAGATCCTGATTCCTTTGGAGCAGCTATAGTGGGAGTCGTACGCTGCCTTCCTCCACTGACCTCAAACTAAGTTTCTGGGAAATTGCTTCTCACTTACTTAGGTCCATTATTCATCAGAAGCCATGCTGGGCGCCATCTGGAAAAAAGTATAGAAAGAAGACTGGCAGGGTCTTTTCTTGCAAGGGGTTCATTTCTTTTTTTTTAAATTATTTATTTTATTAGTACATTGCAATCATACATCATGGAGGATTTCAGGGTGGTTGACGTATACATAGCCCTCCCCCAATTTTCACCCCCTTTCTCCCCCCCTCCTTCCCATTTTCAGCATAGTAGTTGACTCTGATATCTTTGTGTAAGTCCATCCTATGCACCACTTTGTTTCCCTCTCCTTCCCTCCCATCTCCCCCGGCAACACGCTGCCTCCCTTTATCTCACTCACCCATGTTCTGTAGATCTGGTTCAACTTGGGCTTCATCATGGTCCGATGTCGACTGCTTTCGATGGTGGTCTATAATCGCTGGTTTCACAAGAATCAGCTGTTTCTTTGCTGGAGGATTCCGGGAGCCATGGCACTGGCGTGGCTCAGCCAAGATGGCGCCTTTGTCTCTGCTCTCTGCTTACCGGGTGAAATGCTTTGAGCTCCCTGCCACCCTCCGCTCTTTCCACTGCCTCGCATTCCGCTGCACTTTGTCTCCCATTGTTTTGTTGAGTTTTGGCTGCCCTTGTTTTCTTGTCAAGAAGCAGTCTTCCCGCCTGCCGCGCTCCGACTCTCAGAGCGCGGGAAAGACACTGCCTCTCGCTATCCCGCCATCTTGCTTCCACCAGGGGTTCATTTCCTAATGATAGATTTATAGTAGACAAGCAAGCGACATGTAGCAAGCCTTTTTTCTACCCTGCAAGGATTGCATGAATTCAGGTAAATGAGTATGTGTTGGGCTGGTCCCAGAAAGTCTCATAGATAATCATGACATTTAGCTAGCCAGAAAAATCCTGGGGATACCATACATGAGTTGGTAGGAGACACCAGGTCATTCTGTAAAGGGGGCATTTCTGAGGTTGGCCCAGAAGGAAAGGCCTTGGAGTTAGGAGAGCCGCCTTATCAATGTGATGAGTGCTGTGAGCTGTCAGCCTAAGCAAGAAGCTCAATGTCTCACTAGAATTTTCAACCTTTCCCCACATAACCAGAAGGAAAGCGGCTTTTCTCTGCCTAGTGGCACCCCTGATGGGCCTGGTCTTAAAGGGTACATAGTAACAGGTCTAGAGGTGCTTGTAAAAAAGGTCACCCTAACGGGGTCCCTTTGTTTAAGATCTGCAGTCAGTTGCAATGGCCTTGTTATGGTTTGGATATAAAATGTCCCTCAGAAAGCTCATGTGTTGGTGATGCAGAAATGTTCAGGTGGAATAATTGAATCAGGGCTCTGATCTCTTCAGTGGATAAGTTAATTAATGGATTAATTGTCGGGGCATCAGTCTCTCGGGGCCAGCCCGAGGGTCTGATGCGATGCTGAAAGGGGGGCACACGCCGACGGCCCGAAAAATCGCATATCTCGGACCGGGAGTCATGTCTGGCAAGATCTCGTTTATTAGAAAGCCAAATCCCTCCTTTATAGTAGAGGCAATACAGGAAATTCGCAAACAGTAGGGTGTGGTCCAATGGCACGCAATGGGTTGGGTCACCACGCCCCCCCTGTAACCTATCATAGGTAGAGACACCTGTCGTCTGTGAGCACGGAAGGAGGTAACTGCCTATCACAGCCCTCCTGAGGCTAGGTGGGGCTATCTGCGGGACCTGCCTCCGAGGAATCCGCCAGCACCATCTTTGCCATTAATATGCTGAATTACTGCCACGTGGGAGAGGCCCGGTACTCTAGAGCAGGCTTCTGCCAGTCCACCAGGCCCTTTCATGGCACTGGGTGGAGACCCCTACAATTAATGATTTGAATGGGTGGTAACTATAGGCAGGTGAGGCATGGTTGGAGGAGGTGGACCACTGAGGACATGGCCTGGGGACTGTACCTGTCCCTGGCACTTTTGTCTCACTCTCTGCTTCTGGTTGCCATGAGCTGAGTAGCTGTTCTCCACCATGCCCTGCTGCAATGATGATTCTGCCTGGGAGCCAGCCAACCATGGACTAACCTCTGAAACTATGAGCCAAATAAACCTTTCCAAGACAAGTTTTTCTTGTCATATATTTTGGTCATGATGACCAAAAAAAAAAAAAAAAAAAAAAAAGCTAACTAATACAGGAAGAAAGGATGAGAGAAGTACTTGGGGATGATAATTCTTTTCTTATTCATTTTTTCCAACTGGGGACAACTAATCATTTCCCCCTAGCTGGCACCATGAGTGTGGGATCTTGGTCTTGAGAGACAAGGACTTCCCTGGAGGGCCACTGATACCCAGGAAGAACGGGGAGTCCCCCACCTTAGGAGAGGAAGTACTGGCACATTCTTGGAAGCATCTCCCACTTCAGCCTCATCATCATCTTCAACACAGCCATGATATTCAACAAAAAGAACAGGAAAAAGAGTTAGCAGAACACAAAAAAAAGATCTCAAAAGAAGTACAATTGCTATCCTTAGAGAGAACTTGTTTCCACAAAACAAAAACAAGTAAACATGAAAATAAAAAACAATGGTCTTGGAAATAAAAAAATATTAATAGCTGGGATGAAGAGAAGAAAAGATATAAGTGAAGTTCATCTGAGTGACCTGGAGACTCAGCATATGGATTCTGGAGACCATAGTTCAAAAGAATGAAATGCAATAAAAATGAAATTTAGGAGATAAAGAGGATGGATAGATTTTCCAATAGCAGTGCAAAACAAAACTCAAAGAAAGAAGAGAAAAAAAGAAAGGCTTGTGTGAAAGGATGTGTAGAAATGACAAGTGAGATGGAAACCCCCCACACTTGGCAACATCAGTGAGGAATTTCAAGAATAAAAAGAAAACCTTAATAATAACAGAAAAGTAACCTCTAAAGAGTAAGAAATGGATCAGGGTAGCCACCTCATCACTGTCAAAACTGGATGCAAGAAGACAACGGAAAAAACATGTTTAGAGTCTGAGGAAACTTCTAATTTTGAACTGGGAATTCTATCCTTGGCCAAATTTGCTTTCGACCGGAAGGATAAATCAAAAACGCTATGACATGTGATGACATAGAAAGATAGAAACCCTTGTAGACTGTCAGCTTGAGAGTCACCAGATTCTATTCTCTAGTCAAACATGGACTGTGTCCGAGTGAAACATGACAACCGAGAAAGAGTGGTAAACAAAGAAACCATCAGAACTTGGGAGTTGAGTATAAAAAAATTGTAAAATAATTTCATATATAGAATTGAAAGGGGCTGGTATTCTTTAAACATTAATGGAACAAAATAGATTTTATTAAAATTTAATAAGGTAAACGGTAGGGAATGATAGTTAAGTGAATAAAGGCTAAGTCACATGAAGAAGAAAAAGTTGATCACAGGTTCAAGGCCAGCCTCAGCAACCTAGAGAGACCTTGTTTCCAAATAAAATATAAAAAGGGTTGGGGTCGTAGCTTGGAGGTAGTATGTCCTTGGGTTCAATCCCCAGCACCCCTGTCCCCCCACCCCACGCACACGAAGAAGAAAACCTTGACAATGAAAATGGAATCCATGCAACAAAGACAAGAATGAATTGAACTGACCACTTATCTATTTGACTACAATGTTGGGATTCCAAAGAAAGAAGCACTAAACGCTAGGGGCATTAGTCCAATGCATTTGTTAGGAGAACTCACGTTCAGAGAGCTTTATGTCCTAGCTGCAGGTGGCGAGGAAAACCTAAGTTTTACTTAGGTTTGTCTGTACAGAGGGGACAGATTCTAGAGTTTTCAGGAGGTTTTAAACACATCATAACACTGGACTCTAAGAATATCTCAACAATTTCCAAAAGTCAGAACTCCTATACACCATCTCATTTGACCACAACTCAATAAAATTTGATGTTAACTGTAGATAATGCTGCCAAGTATACCCACTGTAGTGTTAAAGAAGACATCTAAACTAAAATTACAAACCAAGCTTAGAGTAGATTTCATGTCAAAATTTCTGGGTTCTGATTAAAGGGGAACTCAGAGGGAAAAAAATATATATAACCATAACTGTAAATAACTGGACTCCCAACTTTAAAAACCTAGAAAATGAATAAGAAATGTGAACAATTTAGTAGAAGAAATAAATTAAGAACAAAATGGAGACAGAAATATTTCTAATGCTAATTTTAAAAAATCCCACAACAAACCTACAGCTGGCATTTCAAGCAGACCAACGAAACAGGTTATCTTCTTGGGTCTCATTGTAAGAAAAAGAGAAGAAACTCTAAGCACAAATTATTTTCCTCATAAATGAGATAGATATCAGACTGCAGATATGGAAGAGATTTAAGAATTCTCAGATGTGTAAATCTTTATATTACCTTGAAAATGATACATAAAATAAATGGCTTGCCAGAAATATATAAACACCCAAATTCCATTTAGAAACAATAGAAAACCTATCTATGAAGTTTTAAAAGCAGTAAAGAATGTAGCCCTAAAAAAGCCAATATGTCTAGACAGTTTTATGGGGGATTCAAACAACCAAATCTTCAATAAAAGACAAACTGTATATTAATAAAATGTTTCAGAGCATACAGCATAGAAAATGATGAACAAGTTTCTCAATTTATTCCGCAAGACTGAGAAATTCTCCAGACAAGAACTGGAGGAAAAAGTCACTTTAAAACATAGAGTGAAAGTCTCTAATAACATATTAACAAACTGAACCCACCACTGCATTGCAGATATAATTTTTTCAGGAAATAAATAAAACTGTGTTTATATGTTTAGTACCCATGATAGTTCAGGGAACATAAAAGTGATCAAGTCAAGTATTAGCATCTTAATTATGAAGAGATGGTTCTATATCAAGGATAATTTTTAGATAATTCACCATGATAACCATGAATGGAGAAACAATTCGATTTCCTATATATTTGGCTAAAATATTGATATTCCAAAGAAAGAAGAACTAAACACCAGGGCGATTGTCCAAGGCAGCTGTTAGGGGAACTTAAACTGAGATCTCCAGCATGCTGGCAGCGGTGAGAAAGAGGAAGTTCTACTTAGATATATCATCACGGGGGCTGGGTTTTGGAGTCTGTAGGAGGGTTATGGAATTTGGCTCAGGTTGGGGCTAGTTTCTATGTGTTTAGCAACACATAGAAATATTTGATCTTTCTGTGTTTGGGGCAACAACAACAACACAAACTTTCTCAGTGCCTGGGAATGTTCAAGGCTCAGCTTGGACTCATGCCCATAGGCCAAAACACACAGCTGGTCAGGTCATGGAGTGGTCAGGCACTCTGCCTTTCTCCAACAGCACCAAGAAAGAAAGTGGAGAGAGCTGGGGCACCCTACAATTACTTTAATGGCATAGCATTCTATTAAGGATAGGAATGGGACAAGAATTTCCACTATCAATATTACACTGGTTGGGGCTAAAGAAGAACAAGAAAAGTTTAAGTGAATTATGGTGTTGGAAAGAAAAAAACATTCGCACACATCTATATACTGAAAATATCCAAGAAAATATGCAAAGATAATTTGGTAAATATACAATAAATATAAATGAAGTATAATTGGAAGCCTTTCCAAGGTATCAGCAGTAACCAGTTAGAAAATGAAAGGAAAACTATCCTATGCATTTGGCAACCCTAAACATAAAATAATTAGGTATAAACATGACGAGAAACATTCAAGATGCATAACAAGAAAATTACAAAATTATCAAGCAAAGTGAATGACATTAAAGGAGATCTAAATAAACAGGCACTGTGTGTCTGGATGGAAAATTTAATATTTAAAGAAGTGAACTCTCTCGTGTTAATTTGCAGAACATCTCAACAAAATGTCCACCAGATTTTATATGGGCATTCAAATAGAGGAGGAGTGTGTAAGAAAAACAAAGAGAACATTTGGCGTAGAAGATTAACAAATAACACAAGATATAGTATTGTGCTAATCAATGATTAAACATTTTAAAACTTGCACAGTGCTCAACTAATAGATGATCTGAATAGAATCATGAGTTTAACAATAGGCTAAAGGGTTTGTGGTAACTTACACCTTTCTCTGCGATTATAATAACATCTGAAATCCATGGGGGAAATACGACATTCTAATAAAGGGTTAGAACAGTTGCCCACACACTTGGAAAATTAAATAAGATAGTTAACTCATGACATGCGATATATAAATCAGCTGTATTCAAGAGCTAAAATTTTCAAATACAGGAATTAGGAGAAAATTTAAGATAATATATAAAAATATCTGGGATATTTGGGTGGAACCCATATAATCTTGACATTTTATTTTATTTTTTGTGGTACTGGGGATTGAACCCAGGGGCATTCTACCTCCGAGCTACATCCCTAGGCCTTTTTATTTTTTGTTTGGAAACAGGGTCTTGCTATGTTGCTGAGGTTGTCCTCGAACCTGCAGTCTTCCTGTCTCAGCTTCCCAAGTACTGGGATAACAGATGTGCACCACCACAACTGGCTTAATCTAGACATTTTAAATAAAACAAAGACAATCTGTCCAAAAATATGTAGAAGAGAAAAATACAATTAATAAATTAAATGATAAAGGACGGGCTTTTGGAAAACAATATTCAACAAGTTAGAGATTCTTATCTATTCATATGTAAACAGCTTAAAAATCAATAAGAAAAACGCAAATAATTGAAAAGAAAAATGGGCAAAGGATATTCACAGAAAATTCAGTTAAGAAAAACATGAAAAGATGCTCAGTGTCGAGGGGAATGTAAATTTCAGCCATAAAATTAGATTTTGTTCTTCTCTAGTTTGCAAAAATTACAGACTACTAATACCCACTGTTTGCAAGAATGTGAGGAAATAGGCCTTTATAGATGCAGTGGCTGAAAGAAAAGGTTGGCAAAGCTTCTTGGGAATGCAAGTTGCCAATCTGTTGAAATATAAAATGCAAAAACCTCTGATGGAAGCAATTTCAGGATGAAATGAAGGGTGTATGAATAACGATGCTCAATCTAAAAAAAATTTTTTTTGGTTTGTGGTTCTGGGGATGGATGGAACCCAGGGGAATTCTTCAAGCTACACCCCCAGCCCTATTTATTCTTTTATTTTGAAATAGGATCTCACGAAGTTGCGGAGGGCCTCACTAAGTTGCTGAGGCTGGCTGTGAACCTGCGATCCTCCTGTCTCAGCCTCCCAAGTACTGGGAGCATGCACGATCCTCCTGTCTTAGCCTCCCAAGTACTGGGAGCATGCACCACCACACCTGGATGAGAATTTTTTATAAAGAGAAAATGCTGCAGCCATTGGATAGAATGATGTAGACCTGTGTGGACTGAATCATATAGTTAGATATGTAAAAGAATTTTTAAAATATTGTTAAATAAAATCTAAAAAACTATGTATCATGTGGTTCTGTTGTTTTAAAATGTGAAGATGGCTTTTTAGTGATAAATGCTTATACAACTAGGTGCCTGTGTGTGCATATAAAGTGGTCTGGGAGTGGCCTCCTCCTAGTTGACAGGTAGAGCCTGAGGCTGGGGACGAGGGGCGGTTCCTGATGGGTGGGTTTGTTTGAAACCTTTCAGTGCAAGTGAATCTGCCCCTGGCTGTTGTGAGTTAAGTCCTGTGAAGCACCTGTCCCAGAGCCCATTATTACTGCAGAAGACCAGTCCCTTGTGAGGGCCTGGTGAAGCTGAAGGTGTTGCAGTACTAAGCCACACTGGTCAACCCACTGACCTTGAGTTCTTACCCATCACCTTGGAAAGCTCCTTGTAAATCCCTGTGACCCAGCGACTGGGAGCCCAGCTCTGGAAGTGGAGGCTGAGGGCCCTCGAGGACTGAGCCCTGTGCAGAAAGGCTGAGCTCCACATCACCCAGTTGTGTAGGCTGCCACCACGCTCCCGCTGGGGAAGCCTTGGAGGATGGGGAAGTGAGTAGCCATAGGCTTGCCAATGCTGCGGCCTTTGGTGGGGCAAGTTATTAATGTGTAAACTGTTCAGCCATGTTGTAGTAATTGTGTCTGCAGCTAGCACCCAGTGTGACAAGATCAGCAGACAGCACAGTTGTTCATCAGGGAGTTGTCCCTGCCCAAATGTCCTTTAAACACATCACAATACCATAGAAATTGAAGAAGGCAGGGGGAGACACCCTCAGTTTCCTTGAAAACCACCATGTGTCGACACTGAGAAAATGAAATACAATTTCCAAGCAAAAAGTGGATCTGAAATGCATTGCCTTTCCTATCTCTGCTGTGATCTTTCTCTCCCCTCTGACATCGTCTTAGAAATCAAGGTATCTGCCATCGGTGGTGGGTCAACCACATGCCAGGCAGTTTAGAAACAGCGTGTCATTTGACTGGTACGATAGCCCTGTGAAGTGGATAGGATGCTCTGCCCATTTGACAGATGATGAGATGGATCTTCAGAGGAGCTGGTGAGCAGTTCTGTGGCAGGTAAAGGCGAAGCTGGGAATGAAACTCAGTTCAAAATTTGTGTGCATGTGTGCACCTCTGTGTGTTGGGGAAGGTGCTGAAACATTCCCCTAAGTCTGAAATTCCCTCCCCTTTACGTGCGTGTGTGTCAGAACTCTTCAGGATGTCATCCCTGATCATTGAGACCCTATGGAGTTACCTTTACCACCTAAAGCCCCAAGGCCGATGGGCATTCACTCCTGTACCCAGCTTCCCATCAATATGCTGGTAGAGGTGCAAGGCGGCCTTCAGGTTAGTGGGGACAGAAAACTCCGTGTTATCCCTTTGAAATGGCAACCCCAGCTGGAGGTGGTGCATGTGACCCTCCAGTGACCCTCCTGCAGCTCTGCCCCCTCTGAACCTTGCTGCACTGCCAACACATAAACTTTTCTGAGGGACATTTTATATCCAAACCCTAACAGTATCCTTTTCCATCAGAACAATGTTAAAGCTTTTCCTGGAAAATCTGGTAAAAAAAAAGGTGCAGTATTACAGAAAATTGTTTCTATCTTAATTTTAAAGCATTTTATTTTGTATTTATTCATCTGCCACAAATTGTACTGATTTGGTAAACAGGGGGCATTCATGATAAAGAATGGAAATAATACAGACAATGAAAAAAAAGAATTTCGAAAGTACCCTGGATCTAACTGTTTTCAGTAACTATTCCGGCTGTGGGGGTCCTCACGTCAGATATAAAAACTACCCCAGGGTAAAAGCAGAGCTAAACAAAGAAGCTCCCTTCAATAAAAATGGAATTAGTGGCACCTACTATTCTCAACAGAAAAGTATTTTATTAAATTTTGCTTCAAGTTAAGAGAGGAAAATGAAGTGGTATTTAAAAGGGAATTGCTGATCTTCAAATAAATGCTGCCTTGCCATGAAAGATAATATTTTGTGAACGAGCCCTGTAAGATTAAGAACAAAAATATGAAAAATAGGAAGAGTTTGGAGCCTTTCTGTTTTTAACTGCATGTTTCAATTTCAGAAAATCTTAATTATGCTCTATTATAAAAGATAAGGAAATCAGCTTTCTGATACCACTGTCTTACCACTTCTCTTGATTTTTGTTGGTGATATTCATAATATTTACTTTGTCAAGGTTAATAACATTTGTATTCCATTGTGTAACAATTATTCTTACTGGGTTTTAGCCTTTTTCTATATTTAAGTGGATTTGATAGTTATGAGTTCTTTTTATAGGAGCTTTCACTCTCCTGGCGGGCTTTTTATTTTGCTTTCTTGATGGCTTTTTATCACTGAGAATTTCTCTCTCTCCCTTCTTCCATAAAAAGTTCTCATAGATGTTCTCTTCCTAAACTACTACCAGCCCAAGACTGTTTGTTACCTTTATAATCAAAGGGAAACTGGTTGGGTAATCATTTTTTCCTTTCCTTCAGAACTTTTTAGTCCACACTCTGCCATCCTCTTTTTTTTTCTCCTGAATTTTTCTTTATTGTGGTAAAATGTGCATAATATAAAATTTACTATTTTAACAACTTATCCTCTGGTTTTATGTGTTACCCAAGTACTTTCTCTACTTTGTTCCTGTTAGTTGACTGATGTTTTATTTTGTAATGTCTCATAGTTTCAGCCTATTTTTTGATGTGTACATCTGTGCCTAATATTTCTGGAAACCAGTTTAGTTTGGTATAATATTCTTGGGTAACATTATATTGCTCTCAGATTTTTCTCTTGACACCATTATCTTCTAGCATGAATGTTGCTATGGAGTAGTCAGAGACCAGTCTGAATCATCTATCCATCTCTCTCCCTTGCTTTATATACCTGAATGCTAATGATCCTTTTTATCTTTAATGTTTATTAACCTAACCAAAAACTATCTAAATGAAAATGATTCTGTATTAACATTTCCTACAATAGGGTGCACCTTTTAGATCTGTTTCAGGTCATGTTCCTTTGTTCATAAAATTTTTCTTCTGTTATATCTTTAAAAATAATTCTGTCCTCGTTTGTGGGGTTCCCACTTCAGGGACACTGATTAGTCATTTCTTGGCTTTCCCCCTGACTGTCTTCCATTTCTCTTATTTTTTCTGTGATTGTTTTAATATCTAGGTCTTTTCTTCTATGTACACAGCTGTCATATCAAGCCTATCTATATCAGTAGCTCCTTGTGTGTTTTATCCCTTGCTGTTTTTGTTAGTTTACTACTAACAAAATGATGCCCATTTTTTTTTAAAGCTGTCTTTGAAACCTATCTGCTGTATTTTAATCTCATCTTGTAAATCATTCACGTCTTGGCATAGTCTTCCTCTGGTCTGAAAGACTCAAAAGGAATGTTCTTTTTGTCTTCAGGTTGCATTTTTATGTGGCCCTTTTCTTCTTTAGGCCTTCAGGGTCTCTAAGCCATCCTCCCTTTTCATATGTCCCCTAACATATGTTTATCTAATCATAATGTCACTTCTGTTTATCTATCTCACCCTAATGCCACTGGCTCTAATATCAGTAAGCAAAATTTCTTTGACATTCTTTCTGCCTTTTCTGAAATTAACTGCCTTTCTCTGAGACCCTCAGTTCCAGGATACATATGGTGTTTGATACCACTTTGTTCCTTTACCCTATTCTCCTGGTGGAACATTCTTGGGATATTCAGTGGGAAGGAAGCCCTCAATGAGAGTGAACCCTAGGTTACCTCCTGCTCCTGAGAGACAGAGAAGACAGCCGGGCTTCCCCTCTCTAGAGTTGGTCTTTGTATTCTCCATGGTGATCATTTATTCCACAATCTCCAAGATTGGGGGCACTGAATGAACTGTTAAGAGATTTTTTTTCTTATCTTCTCTGCTTACTTTGACTTCTGGTTGGTGGAGGAGAGTAAGTATCTGGCTAAACTTAAATACTCAATTTTAACAACTCGGATTCCCTTTTTAAAGCTATGGAGCGATATACCCTGTCCCTTGTTTGAAGGCAGTTGGTAAGGTTCTTGCTGACCTTTGTCCTTTCCTGTTGGAGAGAGGATCTGTGATCTGACTTCACTCTCCTCCCATACTTACCCCATCTTATTTAGCATCAAAGCCCACCACAGTTAGCACCGGGCCACACACAGTGTATATTTAGAAGTACCTGACATCCTTCCAGGACTGCATCCTCCTCCATTAAGGTATCAGTCAGAGCCATGCTCCTACACAGGTGAGGAACCTGGGTTTTTTTTTCAATATCACAGACATACTATCTTTATTTTGTACTATATAAAATCTGTTGGGAAATTAAATTCTACACAGGGAGGAAGGATGCTGAGGTCACTGTGATCACATGAAAACACAGCAGAGACCCGGTTTCAAAATAAAGTATAAAAAATAGGGCCGGGGGTGTAGCGTGGAGGTAGAATGCCCCTGCGTTCAATCCCCGGTACCGCAAAAAAAAAAAAAAAAAAAAAGAAAAAGAAAACACAGCAGAGTGACATCATGGGACATAATCTGAGGGGGCCCAGCTGGCACCGCATTCAGCACAGGTCTCCTCTCTCAATCCCAGCCAGGCTGCAGGGGCAGGAGGCCAGAGAGGCTGGGCGATCAGGTACCAGTTACACTGAATTCTTTGGCCTCAAGCTGCCTCCTTGCATATTTTAAGTCTGGTGTAAAGGTTTCTAAATATGTGGTGAACTGTAACTGAATTTGATGTGCAAACAGACTGCATCCCACTGTGACAAATAGCTGATCCTCAGCCAATCACAGCAGCCGAACTCCAGTGGCCACAGGAGCCAGCTGCTCAAGCAGGTTCAAAGGTGCTTTCTTCAATCCGGCTGTCTCTGTGCCTCACTGCTGTTTCCCCTGCACCACTTCCCTTTTTCTGTCTGTAAATGTTATCCATGGAAAACATGGTTAAATGGAAAACATGGAAAAATGTTATCCATGGAAAAAGCTACCCCATGGAAGCCCCGGGGTTGCTTTCAACCTGTTCTGGTTCTGGGGGCTGCCCCATTTGTACACTGTTCTCTGCTCAAACTATTGAAGTTGATATGTCTAAAGTTTTTCATTTCATATCCTCAAACAGCAAAGGCCCTGCCTGGGGTGAATGGTGAAGAAGCAGACAGTGTTCCTTGTTGTCCGTGAGAGCTGCTAGGTTTAAGAAAATGATAGGCATCAAAGCAGAAGTTCGCTCAAAGAATTAATAGCCAGGTGTGTTGCCACTAGCGAGTTCCTCATACCAACACTCTGCCCATCCATCCCTTACCCGTGTGCATGCTCATATTCTCCTGTACCTAGGAACATATGGAAGGATGTTTCAGAGGGTCCCAGTGCCCTCCTCTATCTGAATTGTACCTGCACATGGAGCAAGTCCCAAAGGCACCAGAAATCTACATGGAACAGGAAGCAAATGCTGACAGCAACAGCAACCTCACCATCTCCACCATAACCCACAGCCCCACTCACTACCGACCATCCCCAAGGAGTCCGGGCCCCTGCGATCTGTTTCCTAAACATTATCACATAGAAGTTGAACTCATTGGACAGATAAGGAAAAAGATGTTAGATGATTATACAAAATCATATAACTAGAAAGTGCCAGAATTAGAATTTTTGGCAAAGTTTGTCTCCAAAATCCACCCTACGTTAACTTTATCCTTCTCTTTATCCGAGCTGAATAAATAAAAGGACTGAGAACATTTTTGAGAGGACCCTGATGAATCCTTTAGTTGCTATGGTGAAGTCTTTCTCTGTGGGGCAGGTGGCTCAGTCTCGACACTCTCCAGGAAGGTGCTGTCCATGAATGAGTCCGCTGGGTGGGAGCCTGGATCTCTGTGCTGGAGGGAGGTGGGGCTCAGGACATAGCTGAGGTCCTGCAGCTCAACACACATCCCTGACCTGTGGGACCCTTCTTCTCTCCAGAAATAAATGCATGCCTTTGTCCCTGCTTCCCCAGCTGCCTCATTCATTCATTCATTCATTCATTCAGCAGTCACTGAAAGTCAAAAAGCCCAAACTATGTTCTACACACTGGGGATACAGCAGAGAGAAAAACACAAAAATTGCTGCTCTCATTCAGCTAAGGATGGTGGCACACACCTGTGATCCCAGTACTTGAGAGGCTGAGACAGGAGAATCGCAGGTTCGAGGCTAGCCTTGGCAACTTAGCGAGACCTTGTCTTCTATCTCCTCTACCCCTCCCCAAACTCCACATCCTTTAAAGCCTGGGATCCTCTCACCCTCGCCCCACAACTTCCCTGGACCTCTCTGAAGACCATCTTTCTGAACTCGTTGTCCAGGGTCTCATCTACACCCAGTTAGCACCAGGGCATCGTGGACCCCTTGAGGACTTGATCCTGTGGTAGGTCGGCACATTCACAAGTAACCAAATGGCGGGCGGGGTGACAACGGCTGTGGATCTCATACAGGTCACAGGAGAGGGCTCCTTGCCTGCGCAGGATATGTGGATGCTTCATTTCATGGACCCGAAGAGAAGAACAGGAAAAGTCGAGGCAGCATATGCCACGGACCCACAACGTTAGGGAACAACTTGCCATGACTTCTGATGTGAACTGCGCTTCTCTGCTTTGCTTAAGTAGGGACCATCCAACACTTCCAGAAACTCAGAGAAGTGAATAGGGACATACACTCAAGGTTCCAAAATGATTGAGCAGAGGACCTGCCACGTGAAGTCCAGCCTGTCTGATCTCATTCTTTGAGGCTAAAATAATGAAGTTAGTCAGCTCTGAAATCAAATTACCCACCCGCCAAATTTGTCTAGATTCAGCACCATTCCAGCTCAATTTGAGAAAATCTAATATATTAAAACTTGGAACAATCGTTGCATGCCTCATAATGGGACCAATAAATGGACAACAATAGCAAAAGCCAAGATGAACAAAGGGGCAAAAGAAAGTCATGCTGAAGATGGACTGGATATACTGGAATCTTGGACTGAGCTCCAATTATGCAGAAATGAAGACCTGGGATTGTCTTTGTCACTCATGAAGGGAGAACTGGGACCCGCTCATGACATTTAGGGAAGGTCCTCCTTTCAACCCCCCTCACAGGGGCAAGAGAGCCGGGCAGCTCCTAGCCCTGGATGGAGAGAGAAATGACTAGAACCTTCCAGCTTATGCCAGGAGAGTGTGGTGAGGGTGGGGTGGGCGTGGAAAGCTACAAGCTCTCTGCATACATATGAACAGTTTAAAAAAGTTATCTTTTGATTCAGTAATCACTTTAGCAGGAATTTATCCAGAGATGCTAGTTAGAAATAGGGCCAGAGGTATCACATATAGATGTTTCTAGAGGCAGGATGTAGAACAGGGAAAAACAATCCAACCACCTGTGCATTGTCCAGGTGATGATGAGAAACAACCCAGCAGCTTGTGGTGTAGACATGGAAGTTAGGCGCGGAAAGAACCTCTAATTGTGGGAAGGTGCTTACGCTACAATGTGAGGTGGGAACAGAGCTGGCATCCTGCCCGGTCCCTTCCTCAGTGCAGCCTCGCCTGACCTCCCAGGCCAAGATAAAATCCACACACTTAGCACCCATCACAATTGTAATGAATTATTCTGAATTAATTATGTGCACACTACATGCTCCTCCAGTCTGTCCGGCATTAGATTGACAGTGTCGGGGTGGCATCTCTGAAGCCTGTTGTGTTCAGTGAGGAATCCCCCAGGCCAAGAACAGCACCTGGTATGTGGAAGCAAACAAATACACCATAATGTGGAACCATGTAATACGTGGTCCTTCATGTGTGGTTTCTTGCATGCAGCATGATGTTTTCTTGGTTCATCCAGGTCATGGCAGGTATCAGTGCTTCCCTTTTTACTGCTAAATAATATTCCATTGTACAGATACATGACTTTTTTTTATCCATTTTTCAGTTTGTGGGCATTCAGGTTGTTTCTACCTTTTGGCTATTATGAGTAATGTCTCTATGGACAATGTGTGTCCAAGTTTTTATGTAGATGTATGTTTTCCTTTATCTTGAACATATGGGTGGGAGTGGAATTGCTGGGTCACGGAATAACTCTCCATTTAACAGAGGAACTGACAAACTGTTTACCACAGTTGCTTCTCCAGTTTACATTCCCACCAGCAGTACACGAGGGTCCAGATTTCTCCGTATCCTCACTGACATTCGTCTGTCTTTGATTTTAACCATTCCGGTGGGTGTGTAATGGTAGCTTGCTGTGGTTTTGATTTGCACATCTTTTCAGGTAGTTACTGGATATTTGCACATCTTCTTTAGGAAAATATCTACCTAAATCTTTTCCCCAAGCCGGGCGTGGTGGCACACGCTTGTAATCCCAGTACTTGGGAGGCTGAGACCGGAGGATCTGGGTTCACGGCCAGCCTCAGCTACTTAGTGAGGCCTCCACAACTCAGTGAGACCATGTTTCAAAATAAAGAATAAAAAATAGGGCTGGGGGTGTAGCTTGGAGGTAGGATGCTCCTGGGTTCTATCCCCAGTTCCGCAAAAAATAAATAAATCTTTTCCCCATTTTTAATTGGTCATGTCATATAAATATATGGCTACCATATTCCACCCAAACACCAACTCACCCTTCAGACAGGATCTAGATACAGTCTTTAGCTTATGTCAGTGGCAGGGAAATGTTGCCAGGAACAACTGGACTGGTTGTCCACCACACTTATTTTGCTTTGTTTTATAATTGAAATTCTTGAGATAAATGTAGATTCACATCCAGTTATCAGAAATAGTATATAGATGCCTGGCGTGGTGGCGTACGCTTGTAATCCCAGTACTTGGGAGGCTGAGATCGGAGGATCCAGGTTTGAGCCAGCCTCAGCTACTTAGTGAGGCCCTCCGCAACTTAGTGAGACCCTGTTTCAAAAAAATAAAGAATAAAAAATAGGGCTGGGGTGTAGTCCAGAACTAGAATGCCCCTGGGTTCAATCCCCAGTACTGATGAGAGAGAGAGAGAGAGAGAGAGAGAGAGAGAGAGAGATCCCTAGACACTTTGCCCCCACTTTCCGGTGGTAACATTTTGCAAAAGTATAGTGTAACATCACAATCAGGCTATTGATGCTGATAAAATCTACTTTATTGAGATTTCCCCAGTGTTACTTCTTCTCATTTATTTGTATATTATGTTTATTAAGTTCTACTCAGTTTTATCACCTGTGTAGACTCGCGAATCTACCACTATAATCAAGATACGGCAGTTCCAATGCCATGAGGATTCCTTTTTAAACACACACACACACACACACACACACACACACACACACACACACACACTCACTCTTTTCTCCATTTCCCTAAACCCTGGTAACCACTAATCTGCCCTCCATTTCTAAAATATTTTCATGTGTTTATTTGACATATGCTACTCTCTTAATATCTGCTCATTTTTTGCCTATGTGTAATTGGATTGTTTTAATATTTTTCTAGTTCAACTTTGAGGGTGCATTATATATTCTCGATGCCAGTCCTTTGTCAGAACTGTGGTCTTCATTTTTCTACTGTTTTGTAGATTGCCTTTTTATTTTTTAAAACAGTCCTCATAGAAATATAAGAATTCTTTGCCTAGCTAGCCTTACATCCCAAAGATTTTCTTCTATCCACCCCCTCCCCAATTTTGTAGTTTTGCATCTGTTCTTGATTAATGTTTGTGTGGTATATCTTTTCCTATCCCTTCACTTCCAACTGACAATCTCTTGTTTTGATTGGTGTATTTAGGCCATTTTCATGTAAGCGAATTATTAATATGTTATAGGTTAATGCTGTTTTTAGTTTCCTGTTGTTTTCATTACTGTTTCTCTTTTCTTGTCTTCCTACACATACACATTGCTTGAACATATTTTTTGGAATTATATTTTAATTTACTTATAGTGTTGTTGAAAATATTTCTTTGCGTAATTTTCCTAGTGGTAGAGTATTGCAATGTACATGTGTTTCTTATAATGGTGCACTGGTGTCAACATTAAATCCCGTTGAGTGAAGTGTGAAAACTTCCATTTAGGTCTATTTTCCTTCATTTTGATTATTTTGGTATGAGGTGATGTTATAATTTTGGTTCAATCATCAAATTTCATAAAACACATGATCAAAAAATATTATTTGTATCCGTATTTGTGTTCTTTCTGTTGTTCCTCCCTTTTTTTCCTGATGCTTCAAAAATCTTTTGTAATTTTGTTTCTATTTGAAGAACTACCTTTAGCCATTGTGTAAAGGTAGGTTTACTAGTGGTGAATTCTTTCAACTTTCTTTAACCTGAGAATGTTTCTATATCCCCTTAATTCCTGAAGGATCACCTCATTAGATATAGAATTTGTGGCTGAGAGTTTTTTATTTCAGCATTTGAAAAGCACCGTGCCACTTTCTGAGCCACCTGGCTTCAAGAGACATCTGCTGTCATTCGGATTGGCTTTCTCCCACTTATAAAGCATCGCTTCTCTGTGGTGGCTCTCCAGATGTTTTGCTTAGTCTTTAGGTTTTAAACATTTAATTATGATGTGTTTTGGCATAGGTATCTTTGTTTATATGCTGTTTGGGGTCTGCTCAGGTCGTCAGATCTCTGGGTTTTTGTTTTTCTTACCCAGTTTAGGATGTCACCAGCCATTATTTCTTCAAGCACTTTTCCAAGTTCTCGTTCTTTTCTCTTATTGGGACTCTGACTGTATAATATTGGAAATCTTGTTATTTCCCAATAACTCCAAAAGTCCTTTTCTTTCTGTGTGCTGTTTGTGTTTGCTTTTCAGTATATGTTTCATCCGTGGAGATCGAGTGAACTCCATTGATCTGCCTTCCATTCTAACCTGTCATCTCCACTCTACTATTGAGCCCATTCATTTCTGTTATTGATTTTTTTTCAGTTCTATAATTTATATTTGGTTCCTTTTTTGTAACATCTATTTCTTTTACATTTCCATTTGTTTCAAGAGAGTTTATAATTGAATGTTAAAACATCTTTTTAATGATGTCTTTCAAGCATCTGGCAGATAATTCCAACATCTGATCCATTTCGGTATTTGTATAAATTGTGTTTTCTCACTCAGGTAATTTTTTTAATTGTGTCTTGGACATGTTTTCTATTTGTCAATAGTAACATGGATTCCACTTAAATCTTCTGTTTTCGGTAGGCGGTCATCTTGTTTTAGCACACACAGGTCCTGGTCTGCTTTTGTGAACTGTGCTTCCAATGCAGTTCAGTTTTTTGAGACTGCAGTGTTGCTCTGGCATGACGGATGTGTCTGCTGCTACTGGAGCTCCCACTGGTCCCCGCTGGTGCTGCTGGAAAGGTCAAGAGGGGCTTCTACAAACCGGGATGCAGGATATGTCAGGGTGGGAGGGTTGTGTGGGGTCCTCCTACCAGATTCCCGGATGCTATGGGTCCCTCGTTGGGGGAGGAGTATCTTGGGCCCATAGGGACACAAAGAAGCCCAGACCTGGCCATCTCCTCTTGGCAGCTGTGCCCACTCACCAGACTCAGTATCTCTCAATGGAACCCCAGAGGCCTCAGCCCAGGAGAAAGGAGAGCACCTAGACTTGACACTAAGAGTATATGATCCATAAAATAATTGATAAGTTGAGCCTCATTAAAATTAAAAACTTTTGTTCTGTGAAGGGCCCTGTTCAGAGAATGAAAGGACAAACTACAGAGTGGGAGAAAATGTCTGCAAACCATATTCAACAAAGGACTAAAGGAGAAATTGAATTACTCACACATGCAGGCGGAATATAAGATAGTAAAATTCTCTAGAAAATAGTTTAGCAGGTTTTTCTTTTATAATGCTTAACATGCAGCTACCATATCATCCACCCATTGCTCTCCTGGGTATTTGTCTTGGAGAAATGAAAATTTACATTTGCACAAAATCCTGCTCATGAATTTTCATAGCAGCTGTATTTATAGTGGCCAAAAATTAGAAACAACACTCTTATCCTTAAACAGGCAAGAAGTTAAACAAACTGTGGTACTTATATACAATGCAATACTACTAAGAAATAAAAAGGAACAAATTATTTACACATGCTGCAACCTGGTGAACCTCAGAGAAATTATGTTAATTGAAAAATGCTAATTTCAATGGTTTACATGCTGTATTTACACAACAATATTGATACTAAAGTATCACATTAATGGAGAACAGATTAGTGATTTCCAAGGGTTGGGGATACTATCCAAGGTATGATGGGCAGGTGGATGTGGGTTAACAGCACAACATAGGTCTCTTTGTAATCACAGGACTGTTGTATCTTGATTGTAGTCATGGATACATGGAAGTATGCATGGGACAAAATTGCCCAGAACTGAACACACACACACACACACACACACACACACACACACACACACACGTTCAACTAGATTAAATATATTGATGAATTGTCATACACATCAATATCTGGGTTGCAATGTGCTACAGTTTCGGAAGAGGTTACCATTGGGGGAAACTGAGGAAGGGGCGCAGGGATCTCTTCATTTTCTTCCTACAGCTGTGCGAATCCACAATATCTCAAAGTAAGTAGTGGTTTTTTTCAATGTAGCAAATGAGAAGTAAGTAAACTGAGTAATTTCACTTTTGTGTTTAAGACCTGTGCTACTCAGCTTTCTGTTACTATAACAAAATTCCTGAGATAACTTAAAAAGAGTAAAGGTTTATTTGGCTCATAGTTTTGGAGGTTTCAGCCCATGGTCAGTTGGCCCCATTGCTTTTGGGTTTGAGGTGAGATTGTACATCATGGCAGGTGTGGGGTGAAGAAAAACTCATTCACATCATGGCCAGGAATGAAAGTGAGAGGAAGAGGAAGGGGCTGGTGTCCCACAACCCTTTTCAAGGGCACATCCCCCAGTGACCAGAAAAACTCCCACTCACCTCTTAAAGTTTCCACTGCCTCCCAATACCACCAGGCTACGGACTAAGCTTTTAAGCCTTGGGGAACATTTAAGATCCAAACTAGCAAAATTCTTCATTGGTGCTGTGGTTTGAATGCGTTTCTCTCCCAGTGCCTCCTGTGTTGGAGACTTGGTCCTCAGTGTGGTGACTTAGTGAATGGACCCTGGATCATTGGGAGTGTGCCCTCGGAAGGGATTAAGGCATTTCTGCAGGACCCTAGCTATTTGTAGAAGCCTGAGCCTGTCCCTACCAGCCCCCCTGGCTTCTCTTGGGTCATGTGATCTCTTCCTCCTATGCACATTCCTATTGTTGCCATCGCCATGAGATAAGGCGGCCAAGGGGAAACCTCACCAGAGCCTGCATCATACTCTCTGGACTTTCAATTCTAAAACTGTGACCCAAATAGAACTCTTCCCCTTATACAGTTAGCCTGCCCCCAGCATTTTCTTATAGTAATGAAAAACATGGAAATGTTCAGCTGGCCGCGGAGGCAGGTACGTATGATGCTTGCTGCAAGGAATGCAGTTGTTTAACCGCCAACTGTGGTGCATTCATAGGCTGCCGTGCTTGAGCTGAGGCCACAGGCTTTCCATAGTGCCCACCAGGGACTCAGCACTGGGAGCACTGGGGTGTTGCATAGTGGTTTCCCATTCTCCCATTCCCATTCCCATTTTCCCAGAGCAGGATCTCTCTGTGGGCAATCGGCCCAGGGTTTTTTTTTTTTTTTTTTTTTTTTTTTTTTTTGCGGTACCGGGGATTGAACCCAGGGGTGTTCTACCTCTGAGCTACACCCGGCCCTAGTTTTTATACTTTATTTTGAAACCAGGTCTCACGAAGTTGCAGAGGGTCTCACTAAGTAGCTGAGGCTGGCCGCGAACGCGGATCCTCCGGTCTCAGTCTCCCAAGTACTGGGATTACAAGCGTGCGCCACCACGCCCGACTTTGGCCCAGGTTTTCTCAGAGCTACATATTGGTTTGGGATCTCCCTGCTCCTTCTACGTCAGGATGTCAGAACTGCATTCAGGGGCATCCTGACTGTGCTCTCTCCCTCTCCCCTTTACCATTTGCAGATATTATAGCTGCTATTATTTGAATATGGTTTGACTCCACCAAAACTCATGCTGGTGCTTGTGCCCTGTTATAGTTAGATATAAAATGTCCCTAAAGAGCTTATTTGTTAATATTCAGGGGTGATATAGTGGAGTCACAAGGGTTGTAATCCCAGCAGTGGATAAATCTATTGTAATGGATTTACCTGGGTGGTACCTGGTAGGCAAGTAGGATGTGGCTGGAGGAGGTGGTCCCTGGGGGTACAGCCTTGAAGATTATAAATGATTCCTCCTCCCCCTGCTCTCTCTCTTGCTTCCGGCCTCCATGATATGAACACCATGTGCTCTTCCTCTCTCCAATTCCTGCTGCCATTCCCTGAGATCTGCGGTCTATGTGTCTGCTTTTGTGTCAATACCATGCTGTTTTTATTACTATGGCTCTGTAGTATAGTTTGAAGTTAGGTATTGTGATGCCTCCTGCATGCTTCTCATTGCTGAGAACTACTTAGGCTATTCTGGGTTTTTATTGTTCCAAATGAAGTTAGGACTGATTTTTATATGTCTGTGAGGAATGACCTTTGTAATTTAATGGGTATTGCATTGAATCTGTAGATCATTTTTGGAAGAATGGCCATATTGATGATATTTATTCTGCCTATCCAAGAACATGGGCGGTCTTCCCATCTTCTAAGATCTTCTTCAATTTCTTTTTTCACTGTTTTATAATTTTCCTTGTACAGGTCTTTTACCTCCTTGGTTAGGTGTATTCCTAAGTATTTTATTGTTTGGGGGGATAACGTGAGTGGAAATGTTTTTTGGATTTCTTTTTCAGTGCATTTATGGTTGGCATATAGAAAAGCTTCTGATTTTTTAAGATTGATTTTGTACCAGACACTGCTGAATTTGTTGATCAGTTCTATAAGCCTTTTGGTTGAGTTTGTTGGGTCTTCTAAGTATAATATCATGTCATCTGCAAATAGAGATAGTTTCATTTCTTCTTTTCTATTTTCACTCCTTTGATTTCCTTCTCTTGCCTTATTGCTCTGGCTAGAGTCTCTAGTACTATATTGAAAAGGAGTGGTGATAGTGGACATCCTTGTTCCTGTTTTTAAGGTGAACTCTCATAGTTTTTCCCCATTCAGCATGGTGTTGGCTGTGGGCCTATTGTATATTGCCTTTATGATGTTGAGGTACGTTCCTTCTGTTCCAATTCTATGCAGTGTTTTTTACCATGAATGGGTGTTGGATTTTGTCAAATGCTTTTTCAGTGTCTATTGAAATGATCATGTGATTTTTGTTTTTGGTTCTGTTTATGTGGTGGATTACATTGATTGTTTTTCATATGTTGAACCAGCCTTGCATCCCTGGGGTGAACCCAGCTTGGTCATGGTGTATGATTTTCTGGATGTGGTTTTAAATGCGTGTTGCTAGTATTTTGTTTAGAAGTTTTGCGTATAAGTTCATCAATGATACAGGCCTGTGGTTTTCTTTCCTTGAGCTGCCTTTATTTGTTTTTGGTATTAATGGGATGTTGGCTTCATAGAATGTATTTGGGAGAGTCCCGTTTCTTTCTATTTCATGGAATAGATTGAGGAGTATTGGGGTTAGTTCTTCTATTAAGGTTTTATAAAATTCACCTGGGAAACCATCTGGACCTGGGCTTTTCTTTGATGGTAGGCTCTTTATTGCTGCTTCAATCTCTTTGATTGCTATTGATCGGTTTAAATTTTCTGTATCTTCTCGATTCAACTTAGGAAGGTTGTATGTGTCTAGGAATTTGTCAGTTTCTTCTGGGTTTTCCATTTTGTTGGAGTATAGTTTCTCAAAGTAGTTTCTGATAATCCTCTGGATTTCCACGCTATTGGTAATATCACCTTTTTCATCTCTTATTTTAGTTATTTGGGTTGATTTTCTGTTTCATTTGGTTAGGTTGGTTAGTGGTTTATCTATCTTGTTTATTTTTTCAAGGAACCAAGGTTATTCTCTACTTCATTGTTTTCTGCTCTGATTTTAATAATTTTCTGGCCTTGGGGTTAGACTGTTCCTGTTTTTCAAGGGCTTTGAGGTGTGTCATTAGGCTATTTATTTGGTGATTTTCTGTTCTTCTTATGTGAACACTAAAAATTCAGTGCTATGAATTTTCCTCTTAATACTGCCTCAGAGTGTCCCAGAGATTTGGATATGTCATGTCTCTGTTTTTGTTTGTTTCTAGGAATTTCTTAATTTCTCCTCTTACTTCTTCTGTGACCCATTCCTCCTTCAGCAGGGTGGTGTTCAGTCTCCACATGTTTATGAGGTTTTCTGGGTCTTCTTATAGTTGATTTCTAGTTTCATTCCATTATGGTCTGAAAAGATGCAGGGAATTATATCACATTTTTTGAACTTGCTAGTACTCACTTTGTGGCCTAGGATATGATCTATTTTAAAGAAGGTTCCATGAGCAGCTGAAAAAAATGTGAGTTCAGCTGTAGTTAGGTGGAATATTCTGTATGTGTCTAGTAGGTCCATTTGGTTTATCATGTTCCTTAGGTCTGAGGCATCTTAACTGACCTTTTGTCTTGAAGATCGATCTAGTGGTGTGAGAGGGGTGTTGAAGTCTCCCAATATTATTGTATTGGGATCTATGTGTGACTTAATGTCACAAAGAGTTTCTTCATATGTTTTCATTAATATGTGCAACTTAGGGAGTAGTGGGGACTCAAAAGGAACTCCAATGACAACAGAGAACCTCAGTGGTGCAAGGGAAGGGGTACAAGGGAAGGGGAAGGGTAAGAAAGTAGTGAATCCATGGAATTACTGTCATAAACAAGGTGTATATATGAGATTATGCCAACATCATTCTCAGTGCTACATGTGGGGGGGAGGCGGGGGGAGGTGGGAGGGAGGGACACCAAGAGCTGTGTGCATGTATGTTAACACCAAACTGATACTCAATGTGATGTGAGACTACAATGCACCAATAAAAACATGAAAAAAAAGTTTCTTTTATGAAAGTGGTTGCACCTATGTTTGGGGTATAAATGTTGAATAGCGTTATATCCTCTTGCTGGATTATTCCTTTTACCAGTAAGAAATGACATGCTTTGTTTCTTCTGATAAGTTTAGGTTTGAAGTCTAATTTGTCTGATATCATAGCTGCTACTCCTGCTTGTTTTCGAGTTCCGTTAGTGTGGATTACCTTGCTCCATCCCTTCACCTTTAGCTTGTAAGTATCTTTACTTGTAAAGTGTGTTTCTTGCAGACAGCATATAGATGGATTGTGATTTTTAATCCATTTTGCCACCTTATGTCTTTTCATCGGGGAGTTGAGGCCATTTATATTCAGCGTTATTATTGAGAGATGAATTTTAATTCCTAACATTTTGAGCCTTAATTTCTGTTTGAAGTAGTGTTTGTTCTTCTTTGCCTAATTGTTCATTTGATGAAAATCATTGTTTCTCAGGTTCTGGCATTTCTTTATTATTTCTTCTTTGTAATTAATCTCTTTGAGTATTTTCTCTGGAGCTGGTTTGGAAGACAAAGTCTTTCAGCTTCTGTTTGTTGTGGAAGGTTTTTATTTCCCCATCAAATTCGATAGATGTCTTTGCTGGGTAGATAAATCTTGGTTGGAAGTTTCAGAGTTTGGAATATGTCACTCCAGGCCCTCCTGACTTTCATGACTTGGTTTGAAAAGTCAGGAGTGATTTTTATTGGTTTGCCTCTGAATGTTACTTGGTCTTTAACTCTTGTTGCCTTTAAGAATCTCTCCTTAGTCTCTACATTCATCAATTTGATTATTATGTGACGTGGTGAACCTCTTCTCTGATCTTGTCTAATGGGGGTTCTATATTAGGTGAGTCTTAAAGGTTTATATCCTTTACTATATGGCTATTCTCACTTGCTCAGTATAATATCCAATTCTTGGTCTCCTTCAGTGATTAGAACCCTTGCCTGGTGCCTCTCTCTGCCTATGCAGGCACCCAGTGCCACTAGTGCCCCTCTCACTGCAAACATTTGTCTCCATGTTCTCCGCTGGAGCTGTCCCTATGTCTCTGTCTATACCTGTGGCAGGTGTCACCAGCACAGTACCCTGGGCTTGAGTCTTTCTGCCTACAGAGGCGGTGGATGTTGCTTTGACCTGACTCTGTGTAAACACAGAGCTCTGCATTTTCCACAGTGAAGACTGGGTTGGTCTAATTTTTCCCCAGGTACCAAGACTGTGTTTCCTGTGGCAATCCCTTGGAACCCTGCAATGGCGCTGCAACTTGCAGGCTGTGGGTCTGTTCCACTCGAATGTCACCAGAGGCTGTCTGCTTATCCGTGTGTCTACTGGGTCTTACAGCAGACTGCACTCCCATTTTCACAGGGGTGATCCACAAAGTCTCAGACCCTGCAAGTCTATTGCTTGCCATGGGAGTCCCTGTGGCCGTGCTGGGTGGTCTCCCCCTGGGGCAGATCATTGACTTATGGTCTCATTGAGGGCTGTCTTAATCTCTGGGGGAGGGCGTGGGCTCAGCCACACACTGCAGGTTCTGGTCAGGCTTCCAGGCATTCAGGTTTCTGTTGAGCGTGGAGCAAATTGCTGCTTGCTTTCATTGCTGGTGATCTGTGGTTGCTGGATTTACAACATTTCACTGGTTTCTTTGTTGGCGCCCTGCAGAAGCAGCGATTTTTAATCTTTTATTATGAAACTAATGAATAGTCTTTTTCTTGGGAAAACATAGAAAATAGAATCATATACAAATATTATTGAAATGAAGCCTTTTGCCTTCCACCTGTATCACCCAGGTTTGTATCCTGTGGGACCCTAAGCAAAACAGAGCCCGTTCCTGCCTCTCATAGCGACGCTTCTGGACTCTCTCCTTCTGCACCCTCCCCTTCCTCTTAGCAGTTCCCAACCTCCAGGGTGCTTCTATCTAATTCTTCCCATTGGGGTGACTCACTCTTAATTTCTACTGAAGCCAGAGTTTGTAGGTTGCTAAGCAGGTGAGACCTCTGCAGGAGGGACCACACGCCTGGCAGGACTGCATGTGCATCATGTCAGGTTAATCTCTGGGGCCCATGGCCTTCAGGAAGCCAGCTCTTTCAGCTCTTGGCCTCATCATAGCCTTTGGGCTCCTGTCAGCCAACTGGAAAGGATTGAGCTCAGAAACTGCAGACAGGGATCTCTCTAACACTAGAGCATGGCTTGGAAAAGTCCAATTTATGGCATTTTTACACACAGCGCCAATATCAGGGGGGAAACACAGTTTTTTCTTTTCTGCTATCTCTCAGTAAACCTTATCTACTATTACTTACATTTAGAGTGAAATAGAGTGGAAAGGTAAGGCCATTATCCAGCTGATATGAAGTGGAAAAAAGAATAACCCAACTGATACTGCTGACAAAGAAAGGTTTAAAGCTAGAGTTGTCCATATGCTCTCTGTTGACTGAATCCAGCAGGCATACTAACACCTTTACAATAGCACTGTGTGGTTTAGTAGGAAAATCATTGTCTTTATCATTGCATGGATTTGGCCTAAAAGTCAGTTCCACCACTGTCTGGGAGACCTCAGTAAACTGTATTAGTTTCAATAAGCTACCATTTTCTCATCTATGTATTGAATAGATGAATACTCAATGGAGAAGATTAAATGAGAAATCACATAAAAAGAGCTCAGCATAGCCAGGCATAGTCACACATGCCTGTAATCCCAGTACTTGGGAGGCTGAGACAGGAGGATCACAGGTTTGATGCCAGCCTCATCAGTTTGATGAGACCCTGTTTCAAAATAAAAAATAAAACAGGGCTGGGGATGTATCTCGGAGGTAGAATGCCCCTGGGCTCAATACCCAGTACAAAAAGAAGGAGGAAGAGGAGGAAGAACTTAGCTCACTTCTATATTCTAAGTGATCCAAAAATACTTTTTTCTAAAGTAGCTACCACCTGCTGTTTGCACATTCACAGCCTGGTTGGAAAACACTCAAGCCACCTGTCTGTTCTCTGTCTCCCTTCTGTGTCTACTGAGGTTCTGCACTCTACCTTAGTCCTGTGATATCCACCCTGAGGTCTCTATCAGTGCTGTGCTGTCTGGACTGGAGCTCTGGCTCACCATCACCCCAGTGATGACCATATTGGCACTCAGTGTTCTCCATCACAATTGCAGTGTCTACAGACTTCTGGGCTCTCTCTGTTCATGCTATGTTGTCCACACTGGGGTCTGTGCTGTTTGTCAACCCTGTGTTATCCACACCATAGTTCTCAGATCTCCATGAGCCCTGTGGTTCCCACAATCTCCATCAGGTTTCTGCAATCTCCATCACACCTGTGGTGCTAAACTGGGGTTCTGTTCTTTCTATAAGCTCTATCGGGTCCACACTGGAATTATGTGTGATCAGTCCTCAATATGGTGCCCACGCTGGGGTTGGTTCTGCACTCTCCATCAGCCCTGGGTCATCTACACCATCTTCATCAGAACTATAGCTTCCATACTGGGGTTCTATAATCAGTGTCAACTCAGTGGTGTTCACACTATGATTCTACCATCCCCACACCCTGGGGTGTCTTAGTGGGGTTCTGTGTCCACACTCGGTTCTGTGACCACCAACATCCCTGAGGTGCTCTGGTGGGATTCTGTGCTTTCCATCCATGCTGTGGTGTCTACCCTGCAGCTCTGTGCTCAGCAGCACTGGGTTCTCCAGGTGGCTCTGTGCTCTCCATCCACACTGGGTTTCTTCGCTACCTTCAGGCCTGTGGTTTCCACATTGAACTTCATGCTCTCTGTGGGTGCTGTGGCGTGCACCCTGGGCTTCTGCTGTGGTCACAGTGTCTGTGCGTAGCCGTCTATCCAGGCATACCACGATTGAGTTCCATAGGATGACTTCTTGAACACATGCTCTATGCTAGGAGCTGGATATAAAGAAGAAACAGAGTTCCCGCCCTAACAGATAAAGTAGAGACCAAAGAGTGCATGTGACTCTTGCTTGGTGTCCAAGTTCAGGAGCTCTGCTGTGAAGGATCCTCCTCTCACGCCATGGGTGGGCCTGATAAGTGTGGACTCTTACTGACCAGTGCTCCATCAGTACTCTTCTCCATCTCAGGACTTCTAGAACTACTGCTACGTAACTGTCACTTAACCAGATCACCTTACCCTAGATACCAGCATGGATAAGCTAGAGGAAGGCAGATAAGCCAGAAACTTGAGAGACATTATGGAATGTTAGCCTCCAATTGAAGAAACTGTGTCTGTGTAGTTTTACTGAGGATGAGGGGGGCTTTAATAGCAAAGCCCCTTGGCTCAGCTTGTTCATCCCCAGGTTTAAGCAGGAGTAACACTAATCTAACTCATCAACTGCAGATATCCCAGCTACTGTGGAAAACTAATTAATGAGGGTTTGTAACGGTGTCACAATGCACAGCTCTGTCTTTAGTCTTAGGAAAGCTTTCTCCCTTCTTAATTATATGGAGATCAGAACACACCACTGAATATCAAATAAATAGTGACAGTGAGCCCTTTCTGCACTCAGGTGCCCAAGTTATACATGTGCAGGTGAGAGATTTGCAAAGATCCTTTTTTTTTCTCCCTATGCCTCTATTCATATTTCTTCTTTTATTTTTGACCCAACCAAGTACTAGTTCTAATCCTAGAAAGACATTTTCAAAGGGAACGTTTAAGGCTGGTTAAGACATGATCATGTCTGTGGTGGAGCATCTCCTCAACCACAGGCCTCAGGAAGGGACAGACATCACAATGACCTGGCTTTAGGAGCGTCTACTAGGGCTGTTCCCCAAGAATGAAGTAAAATTCATCATCCAATTTAGGAAGAGGTGGTATTTTTTTTTGCCACTGGAGTTTGACTGTTTATAACACATTTAACCTACCCGTTTTACATCACTCTACTCTCATGTCTGAGTACTTTTACATTTTCACTATAAAAAGATAACACAAGCTGGGCATGGTGGTACATGCCTGTAATCCCAGTACTTGGAAGGCTGAGACAGGAGGATCGCAGGTTTGAAGCCAGCCTCAGCAACTTAGTGAGACCCTGTTTCTAAATAAATAAATAAACAAACAAACAAACAAACAAATAAATAAATAGGGTTGGAGGTGTAGCTTGAAGGTAGAACATCTCTGGGTTCGATCTCTAGTATGGTCTTGGTAGATGAGTCATAGATGAGTCACCTTTGCATTAGTGAGTACTATTCTATGGTATGAATATGCATACTTTCTTTACGCCTTCATTTATTGCTGGACACTTGCTGTGAGTGTTTGCCTGCAAGTCGTTGTATGGCTATATGCCTTCGTTTCTCTTAAGAATATCCCTAAAAGTTGAATGATGAGATCAGATGATAGGTGTGTCCTTCTTACTTTTTAAGGCATATCAAGTGGTTTCCCATAATTATTGAATCATTTAACATGCCAGCAGTGTGTAAAAATTGTAGTTCAGTCACATTCTTTCCAATACTTGGTATGAACAATTGTTCAAATTTTAGCTGTTCTAACAGGTATGCAATGACCTTTTACCATGCAAATAAAATCTGTTTTACGGGGGTATAGCTGCACATATTTAAAATGTCTGATTTTGTCTGCTATTAATCTAGCCACCCCCACTTTCTTTTTGTTATTATTTCTGTAAGACATCTTTTTCCTTCCTTTCACTTTCAACCCACTTGTGTCTTTATATCTAAAATGAGTCTCTTGTATACAGCATGTACTATATAGTTAGACCATGTTTTTTATGCATTCTGCCAACCTTTTTGTTGAAGATTTGAATCCACCTAAATCTAAGGTAATTACTGATAAGGAGAGATTTACTTCTGTCATTTTGCTATTTTTTTCTATATGCCTTATGGCTTTTTTTGCCCCTTATTTCCTGCATTATTGTCTTCTTTTATGATTAGTTTGTTTTGGGTAGTGACACTTTTTAATTTCCTTCTCAATTCTTCTTGTGTATAATCTATTTTCTCTGTGGTTATCATAGGGATTATATTTAATATCCTAAAGTTACAGCATCCTAATGTGAATTCACCCCAGCTTTGCTTCAATAGCATACATAAACTCTGCTCCTATGCTGTCTTGACCCCATCCTATTTTGGGTATTGATGTCACAAAATCACATCATTATGTATCATGTGTCCCAAAACATAGGCCAATAATCGCTTTTGTAATGTGCTAGTCTCCTATATCATGTACAAAGCAAAAATTGAATAACAAATCAAAGTTACACTAACACTAGCTTTTATAATTGCACGTGCATCAACCTTTACTGCGATCTCTATTTCTTCTTATGACTTCGAGTTTCTGTCCTTTCAATCTTAACCTACAAGACTCCTAGTGGGGCATTTTCATGATAACAAGTTTCCCCAACTTTTGTTTTTATCTGGGAATGTCTTAATCTCTGCTTCATTTCAGAAGAAAAGTTTTGCCAGATGTAGGATTTGGGGTTGGCAGGTTTTTTCTTTTGGCGTTTTTAATATATCAACTTTCTTTCCTCCATGATTTCCAATGAAAAATCTGCTGATTACTGAGGGTACTGTGTATGTTCCAGATGGTTCTTTCTTGCTACTTTCAAGATTCTGTCTTTGTCTTTAGCTTTCGACCATGTGATTGTAACGTCTGGCTATGAGTCTGTGAGTTAATCCTGCTTGGGGCTTGTTGAGCTTCTTGGGTATTCATAATCATTTTTTTTATCACATTTGAGATGTTTGCAGCCACTGTTTCTTCATAGACTCTCTCTGTCCCTTTCTCTCTTCTCCTTTTGGGACTCCCAAAATTCATATTGATCCACTTCCTGGTGTCCTACAGTTCTCTTAGGCTTTATTCATTTTTCTTTGATATTTTTCTTTCTGATTCTCAAATTCAGTAACATCAACTGCCCTATCTTTGCTTACTCTTTCTTCTGTTTTGCTCAAATCTGCTTATAAATCTCTTTTTGAATATTTCATTTCAATTGTACTTGTGTTACAGAATTTCTTCCTGTCTACTGTACATGATTTTCATCTCTTTATAGTTATATCTTTTCATGCAACATTTTCTTGACTTTGCCCTCAACTTCCATTAGTATCCTGAGCATCTTTCAGACAATTGGTCTAAAGTCTTTGTCTAGAGCCAGGTGTGGTGGCACAGGCTGTAATCCCAGTACTTGGTAGGCTGAGACAGGAGGATCCGGGATCGCGGCCAGCCTCAGCTACTTAGTGAGGCCCTCTGCATCTTAGTGAGACCCTGTTTCAAAATAAAGAACAATAAACAGGGCTGGGGGTGTAGCTCAGAGGTAGAATGCCCCTGGGTTCCATCCCCAGCACCACACACACAAAAAGTCTTTGTCTAGTAAATCTGCCATCTGGTCTTTCTCAGGGATGTTTTCAGTTGACTCATTTCCTGTGCATCGAATGGACCACACTTTCCTGTTTCTTTGTTTACATTTTTGTTTTGTTGAAAATTGGATATTTAAATCTATAACATGGTAACTTTGGAAATCAGAGTCTCCTTTCTCCAGGATTTGTTTGTTGACTATTATAGGTTATTTCTGTGCCAAAGATCAATGTGACGTATAAATTTAAGGTCTTCTTGGGTCTCTTCCTTTCCCTGGGCATATTCACTGATTTTTAATTTTACCCTGTATATATGGTAACTGAATGTCCTAGCCTTTTAATGTCTGGCTTCCAAAATGGATAAAGGGAACAATGAATGGGGGAAAGGTGCTGGTCATTTGGATTCCCTAAGGTCACTTTAGCCAGAGGAGATTGCACCAATGGCAATGGGGTTGCAAGAGTGGCCACTGACCTCTGTATCTGCACCTCTGGAACCCAAAGCAATAAAGAGCAGTCAGCACACAGGTGTTTGAAGGACCAAGTCCTTGTTGCTCCCTGGCTCCAGCACGCTATGCAAACTGCTCTAGGAATACAGGTATGGCTGCCTGCCAATGAGCTAGAGGCTGAGAGATGGATAATTACTATAACTTACAGCTGAAATTATTATGCATTTACCATTCAAGACTTCTCCTACAAACCACAGCCTTCAAATAAACTCTAGTTTAGGGTGTAAGATAACATCTCATTGTGCTGTTACTTTGCATTTGTCTAATGATTAATGATGTTTTATGTTCCTATTTGCACATTTTATTTGGAAATTTTTCTTTTCTAGTTTTCTGGTGATTTTAAGAATTGAGGTCTTTGTTTTCTTATTGAGTCCTGAATGTTACTTATAAATCTGAATGCGAGTTGCTGATCAGATCTAAGCCTTGTACATATTTCCTCTCAGCCCATCTCTTCACAGTGCATTCACTGTCTTTGGAAGAACAGAAGCTTTTCAGTTTGATGGAACTGTATTTGTCAATTTATTCTTTTGCAGGCAGTTCTTTTATTGTCATATGTAAGCAGTCATCACCTAGCACAAGATACAAACACTTTTTTCCCTCATGTTTTCTTCTAAAGATTTATTGTTTAGGTTTTGCATTTATGTTCATGGCTTATTTGGAGTTAATTTTTTGCATAAGGTAAACAGGGTGAATCAAAGCTCATTTTTTTGCATATGGATATTGAATTGTTGCAACAGTATTTATTGAAAAGACTATGCTTTCTCCACTCAATTGACTTTGCACTTTGTTGAAAATCACTCATCATTATATAAATGGGTCTATTTCTAGACTCTATTCTGCTTTATTGATCTATTTGTCTATCTTTACGCCAATAGATTACACTGCCTTGATTATTACAGCTTTATAATATGTCTTAAATCCAGAAGTGTTCTTCATTTCCAAAGGATATTTTTGGTTTTTTGTTTGTTTGTTTTTACTATTCTGAGCCCTTTGAAAACATTAGAATTTGTTAGTCATTATTTATAAAAATGCATAGCAGGATTTTATTGAGATTGTGCTTAAATCAATGTGAGAGGAGGTGATGTCTAAATAACATTTTCTTCTCACTCAAGAAGTTAGGCTATCTCTCCATTTCTTTAATGTCTTTTTAACATTTCTTTCAGCAATGGTTTGTAGTTTTACTACATAGGTTCTTCATAATTTTTTGGTCAAATTTACCTCCAAATATTTCATATTTTAAGATGTTATCATAAATGCCGTTGTTTTTCAGTTCGATTGTTTATAATTTTATTGCTAGTATGCAGAGCTATAATTGATTTTGTAGATTATATTTCATCCTGAATACTTGCTGAAATCATTTACTAGCTCTATAACTTCTTTTTTATCTTCCATCAGATTTTCTATATAAACCAGTTTGTCTGCAAATTAAGACCATTTTACTTCTCATACTAATTCATTTATTTTTAACTTTTATTTTTTTTAATGCCTTGTTGCATTGCCTAGAGTCTGTAGCCCTTTGTTGAATAGAAGCGATAGGATTGGGCATCTCTGCCTGATTTGGTTTGAGTTCCGGGGATCCATGGCCGTGCACATGGTAGGAAGCACTCTGACACTGGGCCTCACCCCAGCCTTGCAAGTTCTTGGTCTTCAGGAGAAACATTAAGTCTTTGCCAGTATGAAGAGTGTTTGCTGTAGGTTTTTTGTTATGTTCATCATCCAGTTGAAGAAATCCCCCTCTATTCTTGCGCATCGAGGGTTTCATTATTAGGAAAGCTTGCTGAATTTCTTCAAGTGCATTTGCTGAATCCTTCAAAATTCTCATATATTTCTCTCTTTTTTATCGGTATGGTAAATTATATTGATTAATTTTTGAAAGTTAGACCAGATTTGTAGTCCTTGAAAAAAAAAGTCTGGTTATAATATACTATACATTTAAATATATTATTGAATTTGATTTGTTAAAGTTGCTAAAAGTGCTGCAGTTGCTAGTGAACTAACTTACTAGTGCTTCAAATTCCTGATTTCTTTCTTCTGCCACATTAATCTCATTCAGTATATTTTTTCTCCATGTAGGTTTTATTTGCATCTTTTAAAATATATTTCATGTTGCACATAACATGCTCACTCTTACTTTCCATCATCTGTGCTGTTTCTGGGTCTGTGCCTGTTGATTAATTTCCCTCCCCACCTGAACTGTATTCTTGCCCCTCTGCAGCGCTGCGGCGACAGTTCCCTCTGATTCTTTCAGGTGGTTCTTTCCCCATGCTCAGGCACTTTCTCCACGTGCAGGGCCCAGAGCCCCAAACCCATCTCCTCCCATCTCCAGGAGACTCTCAGAGTCCACACAGTGCCTCCTCTGGACTGTAGTCTGAATAAATCTCCAGCAGTAAATTTGGGAATCCAGGATTCTCTACATCACCTCATTTCCTCCTCTATCGGGGTCATGTTACCTGTTGTCCAATGTCTGAAAATGTTGTTTCATATATCTTATTCATTCTGTTAGTTGCTCACTGAATCTTGGCTGATAGCACAAGTGTACTTAAGGGTAAATAAGATCCTTACTTTTAGTCACTCTGTAAACTCCCTTTTTATTCTAATATATTTGAACAGATCATTTGCATTTTTCTATTCACGCACTCAGATTTCCCTCACATAATGACAATCTGATACTTTTCTCGATCATATATTGTTTATTTATTTTTCCTTTTTATTACACTTCCTAGAATTAGAATATGACATAAATAAATCCCCCAAATGATTATTATTGTCATGCTTATTATTTTAAAATAAATACTTCTACTGCTTCACCACTAAATATATTATTATAGTAGGTGAATATATTTATCAGTAAATATCCTTTATTTTCCCAGCTGTTAGATTTCTTTAATCTTTAATAATTCATCGTTACTAAATGCTTCTTTTGCAATTATTGAGTTGATAATCTTGTCTCCTTCAAGTTGTTAATGTGGTAAATTACATTGATATGGGGTTTTGCTTTTGTTTGTTCAGTGTTGAGGATTGAACCCCAGGCTTTGCACATGTTAAACACATACTCTTCTACTAAACTACACCCATCTCCATTAATATGTTAAGTCAACTTAGTCATGAAGTATTATTTTTTAAAATTAACTCTGGACTTAGGCAATCTTTTGCTTAGCGTTTTTTAGTTATGCTGGTGAGTAATGTCAGCCTGTAATCAGTCTTCTTTGTATTTTGTATATGGCCTTTTTTTGGTGCATGTGGTACTGGGGATTAAACCCAGGGGCATTCTACCTCTGAGTTACATGCCCAACCCTATTTTATTTTTTATTTTGAAACAGGGTCTTGCTAAGTTGCTGAGGCTGGCTGCAAATCTGTGATCCTCCTGTCTTAGCCTCCCAAGTACTGGGATTACAAGTGTGGACCAAGACACTTGGAGTTTTTAATTGGAATTATGTGTTCCAGGAAGGTTTTATAAAACTTACCTCTAAAACATTAAGGCTTGTTTTTTCTCAGGAATGTATATGACTAGCAAATCAATTTATTTAATGGTTTTATTGTTATTCAAACTTTCTACTTATTCTGGGGTGAAACTTGCTAAAGTATATTTTTAAGATTTGTCAAAGTTCTTAAATTTATTGATACAGTTGTTCAAGTATTATATTTAAAAAAACACTTCTATTCTATTTGTAGTAATGCTTCCCTTTTATCTTAATCACTCTGTGAGAAAAAAATAATTTAATTTGGTCTTTTAAAAGACCCAGCTTTTAACATAATTGATTTTATTATATCAATTCTCCTTAAGTAATGCTTGATTTTGTCTTCATAATTTTTGTCTTTCACTTTGATCTTTTTTCATTTGCTATCTTAGTAAGTTGAATGTTTAACTCATTATGTCATTATTTTTCTGAATTTCTTTTTTTCTAGCAAATACATTTAATGCTATACATTTCCCTTTTGAGCATTATATAGTTGTGTCTCAGGAGTTTTAGCAACAGCATTTTTGATATCTTTTAAAAATATTTTATTTTCCTTCATGGTTTCGTTTTTTGAATTTTAAATTATTTAAAAGTGGACATTCCAAACAAATAAGAATTATAAGCCATTTTATTGATTTATAAATTAATTTCAGAAATATCGTGTATATGATCTCAACTCTTGAAATGTGTTGTGATTTGCTTTGTGCTTTGGTGCTCGATCATTTTTATAGTGTTCTATTAGTGTAAAAATAATGTATAATCTATATTTTTCAGTGTAAGTTTCCATATATGTTATATCACATTTATTTATTGTGTTGTTTTAAAATCTCCAAAATCGGGCAGTGGTGCCATCTTGGCTGGGCTGCGCTGGCAGCTGCCAGCATTGCGCCTTCCACAGACCACCGGCAGGGAAGCCAGTGATCTGTTGTAAATCCAGCAACTGCAGAGCATCAGCAATGAGGGCGAGCAGTGGCTTGCTGAACGCTCGACAGAGACCCAGATGGTGGTGGTGGCAGCGGCAGTAGTGTCTTGGCCAGGCTGCACCAGTGGCTAACGGCATGGTGGCTTCCACAGACTGCCAACAGGGAAGCCAGCGACCTGCTATAAGTCCAGCAACTGCAGAACATCAGCAACAAAAGCAAGCAGCAACTCACTCCATGCTTGACAGAGTTTCGAACAATGGTAAAGGCAGGAGCAGCAGTGGCAGTGGAGGCGGGGCAAGGCCATCTTAGCCAGGCCGTGCCAGTGGCTACCGACATGGTGGCTTCCACAGACCACCAACAAAGAAGCCAGAGACCTGTTGTAAGTCCAGCAACTGCAGAACATCGGTGGCAAAAGCAAGCAGTGGCTCGCTTCACGCTTGACAGAGACTTGAACAGCAGTGGCAGTGGCAGTGGCTCCCTATTGGCTGGGCCACGCCAGCAGCTGCTGGCATTGCAGCTTCCACAGGCTGCCAATGGAGAGGCCAGCGACCTGTTGTGGGTCCAGTAACTGTGGATCATCAATGGCCAAAGTGGGCAGTGGTTTGCTCCACTCTTGACAGAAACCAAAGTGCCTGGAGGCCTGACCAGAACCTGCAGCAGTGACTGAGCCTACCGCCTCATTCAGAGATTAACAGCAGTGCTCAATGAGACTGTAAGTTAACGAGCTGCCCAATGGGAAGATCACCCAGCCCAGCCACAGGGACTTACATGGCAAGCAATTGACTTGCAGGGTCTGAGACTTTGTGGATCACCCCTGTGGAGGTGGGAATGGAATCTGCTGTAAGACACAGAAGAAGAGCGGATAAGCAGACATCTCCTGGCGACATTCAGGTGGGACAGACCTACAGCCCACAGGTCACAACGCCCTTGCAGGGTTTCCGGGGAACACCACAGGACACACAGTCGTAGTACCTGGGGAAAAATCAGACCAACCTGGAGTTCTCTGTGGAAAATGCAGAGTTCCATTTTTGCACAGAATCAGGTCAAAACGATATTCGCCACTTCTGTAGGCAAAGAGAGACACAGGCCCAGGGTCCCACACTGGTGACACTGACCATATGTGTAGACAAAGAGAGACATAGGGACAGGCTCAGTGGAGAAAGCCAAGATTCATGCTTACAGTGGCAGGGACATCAGTGGCACTGGCGCCTGCAGAGCACAAACTGTTCACCACACAGTTATGAGTCTACTCCCCATTACGGAGGTGACAGATCCCTGGACTTTAACACCTGGAGCCCATCAACTTCACCAGTGAAGTGGGAAGAAGGAACCCTAGAGTAACTGCAACCCAGTACTGATGATCTACATGCAGAACAACAGTAGGGGGGATACCTGACAAAGATTTCAAAGTCAGTTTTAAAGGGTAATAAACACATAACAAAGAGCTGAGAATAACCATTCAGTAAAGGCTATTCACCTTTAAGGCTCACCTAGTAGCAAATATCTACCTTCAGAATACTATATAGGGAGAGAGATTAGACATAGGAAACCTCAATGAGAGAGAGAGCTACCAAAAGCAACAAAGATATAAACTTAAGAAACTTGAAATCATGAGAAGGAAGAATAACAAAGAAACAATGAGCTCCCACAACTCTACAACAACAGAACCCCCCAACACAGATGTACAAAAACTGCCAGAAGGACAATTCAGAACTTTAATAGTAGAAATGACGCAGGAATTCAAAAAGAAATCAGAGAGAGTTGGAAAGAAATGAAATATCAAATAAAGAAACTGACACCCTAAACAGAAATCAAAGCGAAACTCTGAAGGAAGTGAAGGAAGCAATAATTGAAATGAAGGCACCAATACACTATCAACAACAGACTAGATCACATGAAAAATAGAATCTCACTCTTAGTAGATGACCTCTCCAAAAATGAATACATAGTATATAATTTAGAACAAATAGTTCGACAGCTGAATTGGACATTGAAGAGATCTCGGCCAATTTTAAAAGAGCAAACCTAAGAATAATAGGCATAGAAGAGGGAATAGAAGCTGAAACCAAAGGAACCAATAATCTTTTCAGAAAAGTAATATTAGAAAATTTTCCAAACATAGAAAAAGATGTCAACACACAGGTACAGGAAACATATAGAATCCCTAATAGACAAGATCAGAGAAGAGGTTCACCACATCACATAATAATCAAATTGACGAATGTAGAGACCAAAGAGAGATTTTTAAAGGCAATGAGAGTAAAAGACCAAGTAACATTCAGAGGCAAACCAATAAAAATCACTCCTGACTTTTCAAACCAAATCATGAAAGCCAGGAGGGCCTGGAGCGACATATTCCAAACTCTGAAACTTCCAGCCAAGATTTATCTACCCAGCAAAGATATCTATTGAATTTGATGGGGGAAATAAAAACCTTCCACAACAAACAGAAGCTGAAAGACTAACTCTGGTTAGAATGACATTCATCAAGAAAACAAACAATAATAAATGGTAAGGATGTTGGGAAATAGGAACTCTTATATACTGTTGGTGGGATTGTAAATTAGTACAACCATTATGGATATCATTATGGGGATTCCTCAAAAGACTAGGAATGTAACCACCATATGACCCAGATATACCACTTCTTGGTATCTTTCCAAAGGAATTAAAATTAGAGTACTTTAGTGATACATGCATTCCCATGTTTATAGCTGCACAACTCACAATAGACAAATTATGGAACCAACCCAGATGAATGAATAAAGAAAATGTGGTATATACACACAATGGAATTTTACTCAGCCATAAAGAAGAACAAAATTATGTCATTTGCAGGAAAATGAATAGAACTAGAAGATATTATGCTAAGTGAGGCCAGCCAGTCTCAGAATGTTTTCATTTCATACGTGGAAGCTAGAGAGAAAATAGACAACAAAAGACTTCAGATAAGTGAGGAGAGAGTGACCAGTAGAATAGTGGAAAGGGTTTTGGGGAGAGAGGTGGGGAGGGAAAAAATAAGGCTTGAGGGAGGGAACAGTTTAAATAATGTAATATCCATGAAGATATCATTTCTGATCTCATAACGTGTATGTGGAGGGAGGAGGGCGGATGCAGGAATGTGGGATGCTGAGGGAAATACACCAAGTGATATGTGCATGTGTGAATGTATCACTTTGAATCTCGCTGGGATGTCTAATTACAATGCACCAATAAAAGTTTAACAAAATAAAAAAAAAATAAAGGTATGATTGTTATATGGGAGATTAGGCAAGGTCTCTTAGCATGCCGGTGATTTGTAACAAAGCAATGAATTTACATGCACATCATTGAGCACGCAAGGGTGAGAAGTCCTCAGGTGTGCTCGCAAGCAGGGAAGTCACCTGCAAATTCACCGCAGGGAACTCGTTATACAAAATGAAAATGTAGAGCATGTCAGGTGCACATGGTAGTCTACTATATGAAGAACTTTTAGGAACCAGATCCCAGAGGTGTGAACTGTGGAAACTTCTCTTAGGTCCAGGGGCTGTGTGGAGAAGGAAGGCCACCCAGGAAGCGGAAGTTCCTGTGGAGCTCGTGGCCCACCTAGTCAATTTGTGTCCAGATGTCTGAACACTAAACTATAAAAAGCCCATGATATGATTTATAGTAGAAGAAGGGGAAGGCTTTTTCTGGCTTCACTACTTCTAGTGTCATTGAAGTAGAAGAGAATCATTTGTTCTTTTATGTGTTTTAAGCTTAAATATTCCTAAGATTCCTGACTCACCATACTAGATGGAGGAGGAAAAGAACAAACAAACAAACCCAAACACCCACTTAGTGCTTACTTGACACTGGATTCATTCCCCTCCCATCACTCAAATCTATGATCAGACATAGCTTTCCTATAATGCAGGACGCTGACATCTCAAAGCCCATGTGACAGGGCAGACAGGAGACTCCGCAGGACAATCGTTTACACAGTGCCTTTCTTTCCAGATAACATGTCCGGGCTCACCAGCACTCTGTTTACGCTGTGTGCTGCTTTGGGATAGAATTGGCAATGTCTCTCCAAAGGACGGGTCAAGGCTTCCTGAGGAGCAGAGGTGCTTAGCTCCGTCACCATTCCTTGTGAGCACCTGAGCCCAGCCTGGTGCCACACTTGCCTCTCGGGACTGGAGGCTGTTTCTTGTGCCTCCAATATCCCCCACCAACTGATCTTGCTTATGGGATCCCTTTCATTTCTTGCCTTAGACTACTCTGTGTTGCTATAACAGAACACCATGAACTGAGTAATTTATGAGCAGCAATAGCTGATTTGGCTCTCAGTCCTGGAGGCTGGAAGTCCAAGAGTGTGGCGCTGGTGTCTGATGAGCCTGGTGCTGACTCACCACAGGGCAGAGGGCAGTGATGAGAGAGGACAGACACTGGAGGGAGGAGGGCGGGGAGGACTCATTCTTTCATTAGGAGCTCAGGCAGCATGAATCCATCTGTGAAGGCGGTGCCCATATGGCCCAATCACATCTCAGAGGGGGAGGGGACATTCAAACTGCAGCATTTCTACTGTAAAACAGCCTGCAGGTTATGCCTTTGCCTGGCTTAGGTGCCCTTCCCACCAGCCTTCCAGGCCCTGGGAGACACACACATATATACATATACATATACATATACATATACATATACATATACATATACATATACATACTTTGATATAGGGAATTGCATCCAGGGGTTTTCTACCTCCAAGCTATACACCCTGCCATTTTTCATCTTGAAACAGGGTCTTACTAAGTTGTTGAGTTTCTCACTAAGTTGCTGAGGCTGACCTCGAACCTGTGATCTTCCTGTCTCAGCCTTCCAAGTACTGGTATTATAGGCGTGTGCCACCGGACCTAGCTCTCTATTTTAATCATGGTTCCTGTTCTGGGCTGTCTTTATGTTGTTTCTTCATCTGTGGTATCCTCATGGATCATGCAGGATTCTGATCCCAGGTCCTGCTCACCATGACCCTGTTGAGATTCTCTGCCCAGTGCTCACTTGATGTGCCAACTCAAATGAACTTCCCTAGTGAACTCCCTCCAGTGCTCGCTCACTCAGGGAATAAAGTCGCCAGGCTGGAGGCCCAGGGCATCCATCTGACTCCTTGTCTCTCATGGCCTCCAGAGGCCCTCAAGACTGAGAGGTGCATCTTTAATCTGCCCATCTCCATGTCAAGACACCTTCTTGGTTCTGCTGCCATCTTCTATCTGGACTTATGGGGTAGCCCTTGGCACAGTGCTATTTCTTCCACCCCACCCCAGGCTGGAGCCAGGACCAGCAAGTCAGGATGTAACCCTCAGAGCCCCTTCCCTTCTGCTGCACAGCCCTGTCCTGGAGGGCAAGCACTGAGGATGTCTGCCTGGCAGGAGGTGAGAACCTGGGAGGCAGGCTGAGTGCACTTGGTGTGTGTGCCATGGTGCCTCAGGGACCTCACACCCACCCACATAGGCAACGCAGCCCAAGGCTCACCACAGCTGATCTGAGCCTTGGCAGGATGGCCTGTGGTCCTCCTGAAGCACCTGCGGGTGGAGACCTGTGAGGAGTCATGGGTTGCTGTCATGGGTCAGTTTCTTATCACCTCCCAGATTCTGATGAGGCCCGGGCTTTGGCCCTGCTACAGCTACAGACTGTGGAGTGGCTCAGTGCAGCCTGGAATGGATTCCTTGCCAACAGTGGTCCCACTCGCTTTCACCATCCAGCCCCTTCTGCTTCGTGTCACCCTTTTTGGTGTGTGGGACATGGGTTGGTGAGGGGTGGGGGTGGGGAGATGGCACCTTTGACTACTCTTATTTATTTTTTGCTACTGGGGATTGAACCCAGAGGCATTCTATCTGGGAAGGTGAATGATAGTTCTCTAATAATATGATACAGCAGTAAATCTAATAGATGCATAATAATATATTTCTAACTTATAACAGTCTACTTTATATGATTCATGTGCAACAGAAGATAGTACAGTAATATACTTCCATTTCTCTCATCTCTGCCTTAATGCTGTTACTTCTTTAACATTTCTTATAGCGCTGCTCTGGTGGTGAGGAGTTCTTTGAATTAGCCTTAAGAGTCTCTTCATTTTTATAAATATTTTTTGCTAGGTATAGAATTGTAGGTTGGTAGTTCTTTTTTCCTTTTGGCATGTTAAAGATGTTGCTCCACTATTGTTTTGCTTGCATTGTTTCTTAAGAGAAATCAGCTGTTATCCTTATATTTGCTCCTTTATTAATAATGTGTATCTTCCCCCTCTCTCTGATTTAAGACTTTCTTTTATCACTGGTTTTGAATAATTTGATCATGGTGAGCCTTTGTAGTGGTTTTTTTTATGTTTCTTCTGCTTGGAGATCATTGAGTTTCTTAGATCTGTGCATTTATGCTTTTAAATAAATTTGGAAAAATTTTGGCCACTATTGTTTCAAATAGTTTTTTGTGCTCCTGTCTCTTGAAAGACTCTAATTAAATGTATACTAGGTTGTTTAAAGTTGTTGCACATCTTCCTAATGCTCTTTTACTGTTTATTTCAGTTTGGATCATTTTTATTGTTACATTTTCAAATTCAGTAAATTTTTCAACTGCATCTAATAATCTATTAATCCAATGGAATATGTTTTTCACATCAGACATAGTTTACATCTCTAAAGTTTTATCTGCATCTTTCTCATATTTTCTATTTTATTACCACTTTATATGAAGTTGAACAATAATATCTATATAAACATCTTTGCTAATTCTAAGATTAATGTTAGTTCTGTTTTAGTTTTCTTTATCAATTATTTTCTTGACATATTTTCCTACTTCTTTGTATGCTTGACAGTCTTTGTTTAGATGACAGACATTGTGAATTTTATCTTGTTGGATGCCAGATATTTTCTGTATTCCTATAAGTACTCTTGTTCTACAGTTAAATTACTTGGAAACAGTCTGTTTATTTTAGGTCTTAATTCTACAACTTGTGAGGTACACCAGGAGCAATGTTCAATATGTTTGATTTTATTCCCCACTACCAAGTCAAGACCTTCTGAGTAATATCCCCATGAATGAAGATATATTTTCACTCAAGCCAGAGGGTTAGACACTACAACCAGCCCAGTGGAAGCACTGAGTACTCTTCTATTATTCTTTTAGGTGTTTTTTCCTCACCCTGAGGTAGTTTCTTTTTTCTATTTTTATTTTTATTTTTATTTTTTGCGGTACTGGGAATTGAACCCAGGGGTGTTTTACCTCCGAGCTACACCCCCGGCCCTATTTTTTATACTTTATTTTGAAACCGGGTCTCACGAAGTTGCGGAGGGCCTCACTAAGTAGCTGAGGCTGGCTGTGAACCCGGATCCTCCGGTCTCAGCCTCCCAAGTACTGGGATTACAAGACTGCGCCACCATGCCCGGTCTGAGGTAGCTTCTTAACATGCAAGTTCTGATCAGTGTTCTGCTGAATATTTGAAGGGGCTCTTTGTAGACG
>PVJS01005144.1:0-10674 GCA_004027185.1 Glis glis
GACGAGGAGGAGGATGACGAGGAGGAGGAGGAGGAGGAGGAGGAGGAGGAGGAGGACAAGGAGGACGAGGACGAGGAGGAGGACAAGGAGGAGGAGGACAAGGAGAAGGAGGAGGAGGAGGAGGAGGAGGAGGAGAAGGACAAGGAGGAAGAGGAGGAGGAGGACAAGGAGGATGAGGAGGAGGAGGAGCAGCAGCAGCGGCAGCAGCAGCAGCTTGGTCCCAGTTGTTTTAGCTTCAGGAAGGGTAAGCCATCAGATTGGAGAACAGAATTGAGCAAAGTGTGGTTCATTCCTGACCTGTAGGATAGCAGTTCACTAGAGACAGTGAGGCAGATTTGGGGTTGGAGTCTAGGAAGAGGAGGAGAAAGGCTTTTTCTTTTTTTAAGTGTAGGAAGCCAGGGGCTAGAGATGTAGCTTACTGTTAGAGCACTTGCCTAGTATGCAAAGCCCAATGTTTGATCCCCAACAATGCAAAAAAAAAAAGAGTAGGAAGTCAGAATTAAAAGGGGAAAGGTGGAAAGAAAAATGAAAAATGATGCAAGTATCTCCCAAATGGCTGAAGTTCCATTCAGGGCAGAGGAATAACTTTGCAGTGACTGACTCATGTGACCTTTATAGGTCACATGACCTATATCATAAGTCTCACATGACCTAAATCATAAGTCTCAAAATGAACTCTGAGAGTCCAAGAGACCAGGATAAACATCACAAGGGCATAGGAGATTTGACAAATGGTATCCCAAATGAACTTTTGATAAAAGTGACTTCATTATAGTTAGGGGAAGAGTAGCTACTGGTTGTCCATCCACACGGCTGGAAGAAAATAACTGGAATCATGTCAGTAGGTTACTGTCCATTAGCAAAGAACTTAGAATTCTTCAGTATAAACACATACCCCTCCCATCCCTCTGAGATGGGCCTAGTCAGAAAAATGTGGCCCTGATGCTAAAAGGGCTGAAATACTAATATAGAGTAGGAAATAGTAATGAGTTCAGTCCAATCTGTAGCTTAGCCATTCATTCATTCATGTGATAAGGGTCAATTCTATGCCAGACATGTGTCAGAAAGCTGTTGGGGTGGGAGGGGAATCCTAAACCTAGCATTCTGGCCACCTTCCAACGCTGTTCTGACACAGAGACATATGAGTGGAGCAGGTCGCACTAGGTGCCCTCTGAAAGGGCAGGTAGCAGAGGGCATCACACTCTAAATATATATATATATATATATATATATATATATATATATATATATATTCTCCTATTCCTCTTTGCCTTTTAAAAGGGAACTTGGAGAACAGAATTCCTCTGTGTATGTATGTATGGAAAGCCAGGATAGAAGATATGAGAACAAAAATTAGTTTGCAGTGAAAATCTGACAGGCTCAACTGGAATAGGAACCACAGCGGAGGTATACATTGTGATATTTACAGGGGTCTTAAAAGATTAATTCCAAAATGAGTTCCTTTGGATTAAAAACTAACAGTATTCCACGTGTGTGAACACAGATGAATTTAACAAACTAGAGTACATACATAGGATTAACGTACGTAGATCATCTTGATGAAGCACACTACTGCCTTCTGATCACAGCTCACACTACTAGTGCCCAAGCCAGCTCACACTACTAGGTGTGCTCCGAGCATGCTCGCTGCTGGGGTTGGGAGTGAGGGCCATAGCTGCCTGCCACCACCTGCCTACTGCCCTGCATCTAGGTATGCACCACTGCGGGAATTCAGAGCAGTAGCCATGGGGAGGCACTGTGGTTCCCACGGCCACCTCCCCCTAGAAGTGGTTGTGAGCAAAAGCCACTGTCAGGGTTGGAAACTGATACTACATTCCCACCACAACCTCCTCCCATGCCCAAGCTGAGAGTGGGAACCAGCCCCCACCTCCTTCCCTGAACAACTGAGTGGGCTGAGTCACTGCCTGGACTGAGGGTAGATGCTTCAGGCACCCCAATGCTGATAGGACTGCCAGTGCCAGAGGTCCTGACCAGCAGCAGAGCTCACCTCATTGGTGCAGTGGAAACATCCTGCACTGATCCATCACCTATGGAAATGTCCACCACCTGACTGTGCCACCACTTCCACTGTTGGAGGGGTCACATACTGGCCACCCCACAACCACTGCTGTGTGGTTGTGGAAATGGGGACATTCCAGCATGGCCCCCAGACACAGTGAGTCTCTTTAAACCTGCCAGAGCATACACTATACCCAGAGCCATTAATTATAGCCAGAAAAGCTGTAGGGACTCTATGCTATGGTGCCCAAAGCCAACTTTGCATACCAAATCTACACCCCAAGATACATCCTTGGGAAAAAGCTACTTACAACAAAAACCACCCCATAAAAGTGGAAGAGATAACTAATCCATCCACTAGATACACAAATCTCAGTATAGAAGCACAAGAAATATGAGAAAAGCAGGTAACATGGTACCTCCAAAAGAACACAATAATTATCTGGCAACTCATCTAAAAGAAAATTATATTGGCAAGATGCCTGATAGAGAATTTAAAAGAATGAATCAAAAGTAAAATTAATCATTTTTAAAAGATTTTAAAAGAATGATTATAAGGAAACTCAATAAGATTTAAGAGAATGCAAATAGATGAATGAAATTAAAACAAAACAATGCATGTTATGAATGAGGAATTGAGTAAAGAAATACAGATCTTGAAAAAGAATTAAACAGAAATCTTGGCAAAAAGCCCAATAAGTCAAATACAAATATGGTTGAAAGCCTCAACAACAGACTAGATAAAGCAGAAGAAAGAAAATCTGAACTTGAAAACAGGTCTTTTGAAATATATCAGTCAGACAAAGAAAGGAAGGAAGAAATAGAGGTAGGGAGGAAAAAGCCTTCATAACTTTTTGGACAGTATTAAAAAACAAATATTTGTACTTTTGGAATACTCGAAGATGAAATAAGGAAAAGCATAGAAAAATCTTTTCAATGAAATAATAGCTGAAAACTTCCCTAATCTTGAGAAAGATATGGACATCCAGGTACAGGAGACCCTAAATAGACATGACCAGACAATAGAATATTTGCTCTTACATATTATAGTCAAAATGTCAAAAGTAAAAGACAAAGTTCCAAAAACTGCAAAAGTGCCAAGTTGCACTTAAAGGAACCCCCTTTAAACTAACAGCAGATTTATCAGCAGAAATCTTATATGCCAGGAGGGAATGGAACAGTATATTCCAAGTTCTGAAAGAAAACTGTCAACCAAGAATACTGCATCCAGCAAATTTATCCTTCAGAAACAAAGGAGAAATAAAGACATTTTAGACAAGCAAAAATCCCCCAATTGCCGGGCATGGTGGCTCATGCCTGTAATACAAGTACTTGGGAGGCTGAGACAGGAGAATCACAGGTTTGAAGACAGCTTCAACAATGTAATGAGACTCTCAACAACCTAGTAGGACCCTGTTTCAAAAAAAAAAAAATTAAAAGGCTGTGGATATAGCTCAGAGGTAGAATGCTCTGGGTTCATTCCCTAGTACCAACAAAAACAAAAATAAATAAATAAATTAATTAATTAATAATAAAATTAAATTAAAAAATGAAAAGGACTGGGGGTGTAGCTCAGAGTTAGAATGCCCCTGGGTTCAATCCCCAGTCCAAAAAACAAAAAAAGATACTCACTAGCCAAATGGGTACAAAGACAGAACCCAACAACATGCTACCTAAAAGAAACTTACTTTACCAAAAACACAGACTGAAAGGGAAAGGTGGAAAAAGATATTCCACACAAAAAATCAAAGTGAACATGAGTAACTATTATTGCATTAGGCAAAAGATAATTAAGACAAAAATGATAAGATCAGTATACAGGATCAAGGGATCAATTCAACAAGAAAAATATAACAATTGTAAATTTATAAGTACCTACTGCTGGAGCACTCAGTTCAACAAAATAAACATTATTAGATCTAAGTGAAGAGATAGGATCCAATACAATAATAGTGGGAAATTTCAACACCCCCATTTTCATCAATGGACAGATCATTCAGACAAAATATCAACAAGGAAATATCAGATTTAAACTATACATCAAATGGACTTAACAGACATTTACAGAACATTTTACTCAACAGTAGCAAAATATGCATTTCTTCATCAGCACATGGAAGATTCTCTAGAATAAACCATATATTAGGCTACAAGACAAGGCTCAACAAATTTAATAAAATTGAAATTATGTACCTTTTCTGCCCACAGAGGAATAAAACTAGAAATGAACAACAAAAGAAAGTTCAGAAACTATACAAATTAATATAGATGTAACAACATCTACTGGAAGAATAATAGGTCACTGAGAAAATCAAAAGAGAAATAAAACATTTCATGAAGCAAATGAAAATGGAACAAAATATATGCAAACTTATGGGATATCGCAAAAAGAGTACTAAGAGAGAAATTTAGAGCCATACACACATGCCTCAGAAAATAGAAAATTTTCAAATAAACAACCTGAGTACAAAGACCTCAAAAAGAAAGAACAATCTAAACCCAAAATTAGAAGGAAATAAATAAGAGCAGAAATAGAGTAAAAAATTGAAATGCTCAATGAAAAAGAGTTGGTTTTTTGAAAAAATTCACAAAATTGACAAACCTTTAGCTAAACTAAGAAAAAAGAGAGAAGAGCCACATAAATAAAATTAGAGATTAAAAGGAGACATTACAACGGATACCACAGAAATACAAAGGATCATTAGAGACTATGATAGGCAAGTATATGTCCACAAATTGGAAAACCTGGGAGAAATGGATACATTTTGGGACACATATAACCTACTGAAATTGAAAGATGAAAACATGGAAACCCTAGTTGGAACAAATAATAACAATTAGTGAAGCTGAAAAGTCTTCCAACAAAGTAAAGTCCAGGACCAGATGGCTTCACTGCTGAATTCTATCAAATGTTAAGGGAAGAACTAATACCCATTGTCCTTAAATTGTTCTAAAAATTTGAAAAGGAGGGAATTCTTTTAAACTCATTCTACAAGGCAAGAATCACCCTGTATCAAAAACAGGATACAATAGCAACAACAAAAAACTGTAGACCAATATCTCTTATAAATACAGATACAAAAATTCTCTGTGAAATATTAGCAAATTAAACCCAACAGCATATCAAAAAGATAATTCCTCATGATAAAGCGGTTAGGGGGTTTTCAGATGTGCAAGGATGGTTCAACACATGCAAATCAATAAATGGAACATATCACATCAACAAAACAAAGAACAAAAAAGTCATTATTTCAATAGATTTAGAAAAAGCATTCTATAAGATTCAACATCCCTTTATGATAAAAACTCTGGACAAATTGAATATAGAAGGAACATTCCTCAACACAATAAAGCTATAGGGACTCTATGCTATGGTGCCCAAAGCCAACTTTGCATACCAAATCTACACCTCAAGATACATCCTTGGGGAAAAGCTACTTACTACAAAAACCACCCCATAAAAGTGGTAGAAATAACTAATCAAACCATCCACTAGATACACAAATCTCAGTATAGAATCACAGGAAATATGAGAAAAACAGGTAACATGGTGCCTCCCGAAGAACACAATAATTATCTGGCAACTCATCTAAAAGAAAATGATATTGGCAAAATGCCTGGTAGGGAATTTAAAAGAATGAAGATTAATATGTGGGATTGCATTAAACCAAAGAGCTTCTGTGCAGCAAAGAAAATTATCAAGAACCTCAAGAGAGAGCCAACAGAATGGGAGAAGATCTTTGCCAGCTACTTCTCCAATAGGGGACTAATATCCAGGATATACAAAGAACTTAAAAGACTTTACATTAAAAAAACCCAATCAAGAAATGGGCAATTGAACTAAATAGACACTCCACAAAAGAAGAGAGATACAAATGGCCAATAAATATATGAAAAAATGTTCAACATCATTAGCAATCAGAGAGATGCAAATCAAAACTACACTGAGATCTCACCTAACCCCAAGTAGAATCACAGCCTCTAATCTTAAAAAGAAAACGAAGAATAACTTTGACAATGTAAGGTATTTCATTCTTACTTAAGGTCTAGAAAAATATTTGAAGTAAACATAATTTCTTATCCTAGTTTAGATACTCTGGTTCATCATTATGATCACTCCTTATTAACTCTCTTGGCCAACAATGATTAAATCATGAATGTTGCCTACTCTACACCTGCCTTTATGCCACTGAATATGGAGAAAAGCAAAGGCCAATGTTAATGAGTCTCATTGTAATTTTATGGCCAGTAATATCAGGAGGACCCTTATGCTACCCTGCATTTTCTTCCATAGATTCCCAAACTTATTGGTTTATTGCCCCCTTTTCAGAAAAAAAATACTCAGTACCCCCCTGGGCACTTCCATTGATCCCTTATTTTTATTCAGCACCCCCCTATTGCATCTGAGTCTACTGCTGCTCCCCCCCATCAGTCCAGCATCCCCCAGGGGCTGTATCACAAACTTTGGGAATCTATGCTAGACTCTTCATTTTACTACTCTTATGAGTGCTGTTGCTAACATTTTCTTCTCTCCTCCAAATCTCCATCATACCTTCCTTCATCTTTACTTTCAGTTGATGAAAAACAGCACTAATAGCAAGATTCAGAAAAATATCAGAATCCAGAGTTCCTAAATGCTCAGTTTTCAATAACAAATTATGAGATAGACAAAGAAAGAAGAAAACGCGGCTCACACTTTGAAGTACTCAATAAAACTGACTCTACATATATGCAGGTGTTGGATTTAGGAAACAAAGATTCTAATGTAATTACTATAAATATGCTCAAAAACAATTAAAGGAGACCACGTGTAAGGAATTAAAGAAAACTTTGATGACAATGACTCAACAAGTAGAGAACATCAGTAAAAAATTCAACACTATTTTTAAAAAGCAGAAGCAAATAGAAATTCTAGAGCCAAAACTTCAGAGGTGACAAGCTGACCTGAAATTTTATTATTTTTACTTTTTCTTTGTTTTTTTTTACTTTTATTGGTACATTGTAGTCTCACATAATATAGTTCAGAGTGATAGTGACATACATGCACACAGCAAGCACTTGATCTCAAAATTTATATGGAAATGGTAATGACCTACAATAGCAAATGCAATTTTGAAAAAGATTAGCATGAGTCCTCAGACTACCTACTTTCAACACTTACTATAAATCACCATTAATCAAGACAGTGAGTATAGATGAAAGGAGAAACGTATAAATCAACCCAGGGTTTTCCTCCCTCACTTCTTGTAGGTCTCCATTCATGTGTCCCCTTATTCGTGAGAATTTCCCTGAACACACTGTATAAAATAAAATTTATATCTGCAGACATGAAGCTTTTGCAGTGTCATTCACCTGGTTAGCCCTTACTCTAGTTAAACTCCTGCCTACGATTCCTTTATATCAGTCAGAAATATGCCCTGTTAAAATTAATTTACCATCTTCCTTAAAATAAAATGTATATCTGCAGACATGAAGCTTTTGCAGTGTCATTCACCTGGTTAGCCCTTACTCTACTTTAGTTAAACTCCTGCCTCTGATTCCTTTACCTCAATCAGAAATGTGCCCCATTAAAATTAATTTACCATCTTCCTTAAAATAGAAAAAAGAAAAAAAAAACAATGACAAGGGGAAAGTTTTTGTTATTAAATTTTCTGGTCCAAAGGTAGGGGCATAAATAGCCTCAACACAATTCTGGTTGCATCTCATTTCTACCCATCCACCTACTAAAACCTACTCCATGCAAGGCAGCGTGCTGAATGATGAAAACTTCCTGAGAAGAGGAAGATACTAGTCACATCTTGCAGACTTTAGAATCCTGTGTGGGGAGGGAAGACCTTTGTCTTCATATCAAGAGAAATAACAGTAGCCCTCAGAAAATGGTGTGTTCACCGAGTGTTAATTAGAGATTGAGAAGTCAAATGAGAAAAAAAAAAGATTGGATGTTGGAAGACAAAGCATCAAGGAGGAAATGGGTCTGAATGGAGAATGTGGGTTAGTGGGAGGAAGTTGAAAGCAGGGATGTCGTTAAATGGCAAATATGAAATGGACAAGGTGTTTGGGAGACACAGGGCTGGAGTAATGCGTTTGTGTAGGACCAGGGTGGTGAATAAGGCCGCAATGTCAAATCAAGGCTCTGCATGATGGAGAACTTTCCTGGGCCTCACATAGGCAGAACTGGATGGTGCAGGGACCAGCTGCATGTGTGTTCTGCTGTGTATGTGGATATTTAATGAATCACAGTGTGGAATACCGGATATTTGCTTTTTCACGCATCTTTCTACTCTGCTCTTCCTTACAGAACCAAAAGTGACAGTCTTTCGTCTTGCATACTTGAAAATTTTGGTCAACCTGTTTTGTATTATTTCAGAGTTCCCATTATTTAATAAATAAGCATTCATTTACATCAACTATTCAGTTATTAACTATCTTCCACACAGGGTACAGACATATTTATGTAGCTGCTGTGCGATTTATTCAGAACTCCCTATACTATGTGAAACATAATTAGGCACTCCTACTCCCAGTATTTTTTTTTTTTTTTGCTCCACATTCGGGAATAAGAACTAGACTTCATGTATTTGTTTATTTTTCAGATACATTTTTTTAATCTGCAATGCCTTTTTTATGAGTTGGAACCATTAATGAGAGTAAAATCAACACAACCCAGCAATATAAATTCTGTCTAATAGAGCCCTTTCCATCCAGAGGGGAAGGTAAAAAAAAAAAACAACACAAGAATTTGGCTTATTCTGTGGTTTGCAAGTTAGGAAACTAGGAAACGAAGACTTTGTTGACATAGGAAAGGAAGAGAAGCCCCAAGCCAAGGCCTCCCTGAGGGAAATATCTTGTTGCTTCCTGGGGTCTGGCTTGGTGCAGCCGCCAAGTTGTTAACACAAGTGCTGCTGTTCCTATCTGTTGGCCGGCTGAGCCCGGGGATGGGGTGGAGTGGTGGGAGATGTGGGAAGGTGATCAGGAGTGGAGGGTGTGTCCGAGTTCCTAAGTGTTAATGCAGATAAATGCTCTCCTGAGACTTTCAGGCCTCACTGTGCTTCTTGTTGGGAGACTCTTGTCAGACAAGGAAAAGCTGTGACTCACCAGCTGCCCCCTTCTCTGACAAGGAGGATCAAGCAACCAGATGAGAGAAAAGAGTCTGGCAAGTAACTACAGACACCGAAGGAGTCGGTGCCCCAGCAGTCTCACGTGTCCTCAGGTTTACCATTTAAACTAAGTTACATTAGCCAAGACAGAGAAACAAAACCAGCTCACTCACTCTCTCTCAATATATAGTATATTATATAATGGTTGTTATATATGAAATAGTCATATATAATAGTTATAATATATAATAATTATATATAACAGATATATATGGCTATATAACAGTTATGTATATATGTCACATATATAATATGTATATATTATATATAATAGATATATTATATATATTACATATTTATATAATATATATATATAACATATATATTATATATATATATGTTATATATATATATTTTATATATATATGTTATATATATATATATATATATAACATATATATATAATATATGTTATATATAATAATATGTACACATTATATATATAATAGTTATTTTTGCACCAATAACTCCACTGATAGAAAATGAGCTTGGCTGTAAGAGTTGTCCCTCTGTGCTATCTTAAGAAACAGGGAATCAGAGAAATTATATACACCTCCAGGTTCTGTCTGACATGAACTTCCTTGGTCATAGCAGTGGGGAAAGAGCAAGCTCAAATGAAAGGTTTTGGGGATTTGGGGAGCAAAAATGCTGAGACTATGGAACAAATATTGCTTTTCTGTCCTGTGTTCTATCACAGGCAAACAAAACAAAACAGAATGCTAAGACCTCTGATAATGGAAGACCACAGATCTTGGCCTGACGCCTGACCCTTGGCAGCCCCTTAGCAAGTGTTAATCTCACCTTCTCCCTGTCTTGTATACTAGTATGCCTAAGTATGACTTCAAAAACAAGTATATTTGATGCATAAAATCCAAATTTACATGACAGATATATTAGATGACTGGTATTTACTTTGTGAAAGCATTTTTGTTTTCCTTAGCAAATCGATTAACACATTTGAACTATCGTTCAACTTACAAGGATCTGATTTGCACACATTTCAAGGATACGCCAGTTACACGAAATGGGGCAAACCTGCAGATATGTTTTCCAAATGTGAGTAAATCTAATTTTGATTAGTTAAATCAGATATTAAATTTCCTTGGAGAGTTGGTTATTTGAAAGGGCCCCAAGGTGAATTCTTTTGGTAAAGTATAAACTCTTTTTGAATGGTGAAAAATTTTCAAGAAACTTGATGACAACTTCTCCCGGCCAGAAAGAAGTGCTTGTCAAGTTTCCCAAGAGTGGAATCTATGCAAAGTTCAGACAATAGCTCAGGGAGGGTGAAGGAGAGAGCAGGTTGTGAGAGCGAGTGGGCAGATCTTCAAAGAAATCTGTGTGGATTTCTAACTTTGGCTGGAAGACAGATCATGGTTTCCAGAAACAAAATCACACATGCACGTAATTTTTATTTTTTTGGATTTCAACATTGAGTGCTCCTCGTGTGTGTACTAGCCGCATTTAAGAAAACGAAAATGCAAGCCGGGTGTGGTGGCGC
>PVJS01005144.1:10774-42585 GCA_004027185.1 Glis glis
AAAAAAAAAAAAAAAAAGAAAATGCATTATTGACTAAATCTGGAGGTAAAATTACATGTCATGTGAAGACAGAATGAATGACATGCAAAACGTTGAGAGAAGATAAGGGCACCCAAAGGAGTGTGTAAATTGAGAAGGAGTGAAGAGAAGGAAGGCAAGTCCCCGGGAAAGACCAGCAACGAAGGCATTCTTTGGCATTCCGCCGAAGAAAGCCAACCGAGAGGATGAAAACTAGGAGAGTGTGGTATTACAAGAAGATGGTAAAGAGAGACTTTCAAGGAGAGAGTGGTCACCTAGGCTAACTACTGCGGATAATTCAAATTTGAGGTCTAAGAGGTGTCCTTTAGGCTCGGCAATAATGTTTTCTCTTCTATGTGGAAGTTAGAGAGATATTCAGAAATAAGGGCAACCTTAGAGGATCAGAGACTCCAGGGGAGTGACGGGGATCAGGGTCGGGAGATGAAGTCATAAAGAGTGTAATAGTAAAAATAATGCTATGAATGTATACAAAACTACTAATTCCAATATCAAAGACATGTGTGGAGAAGGGGAGGGAGGGAGAGGGACCCAGTGGGGAGGGCACCAAGAACTATGTACCTGCATCTGTCTGACACTCTATACCCCAATATGATGTAAAATTTACAATGCACCAAATTAAAAAAATGGGATCATTGGGGACTGTTGACAGACCCGTTTCGGTGTGGCAGGAGGATGGACATCAGCTATCCCAGAGACTGTTGACAACCAACTACTGTATTGGTCAGGGTTCACTAGATTAACAGAATTCACAGAATGAGTATATGAAAAAGGGATTTATTAGATCAGCTCACAATGTAGTCCTGAGTTTCGACTGCACGTGAAGAGTCAGAGGAATCAGTAGCTTGTCGGGCGGTCCAAGAGCTGGAGCCTTAGGATTGAAGCAGCCACCAATTCTGTCCAGTCCAAGATGTGAAGATAAGGAAGCTCTTCGGAGAAACGATGGTGAAGGCTCAGTTCGAAGGCTGGAGGCCGACGATCTCAGACGAGAGCAGAAGATCAAGAAGCTCTTCAAGGAAACGGCAAAGTTGGAGACCGACGATCTCAGACGAGAGCAGATGCGCTTTCTTCAGGAAGAGTCGCGGCTCCCTCTATGCGGCTTTCTCCTTCTTTTATCTAAGTCCTGCACCTATCAGAACCCTGCTGCCCACATTTAGGGCAGGACTTCTGGTTCAATCTGCTGTTACACAATCAAAGTCACATGATCTTAGGTGGGTCAAGTTGACAAACCAGACCAACTATCACAACTACCAACTAGTGGCACAGTAAGACCAGATTCCTTTGAAGAATCTAAAGAATCTGTTTAAGAGAAGAGCACTGTACTCAGAGATGCCTGCCAAGGAACTGGCAAAAATGTTTCATTGTGGTAAATATGTACCCGTGACTTAATGATGTATATCCCCTTGCCTGCATATAATTTTTAACAAGTAAATTTTCAACTTCTCTCAGAAAATGATTCTGAATCTCTGTGTTATTCCACATCTTGGTGACACCATGATAACCCGAGATTATTTCTAGACAATAGTGAGTTCTAGTCTCCTCCATTGTAGTTTCTATATCCTTGACACCTGGGAATTCCTAAAGCTAGGTTAATTATTGTGTTAATTGGTGGTGGTTCATTTATTCACTCATTCACTTATTCAAGAAATATCCATTGAAAGTAATCATTATTTTTTAGCAGGTGGTCATATAACCAGGATGAGTAAGTTCTGTATCTAAACAAACTGCTAGATGAAGTGAAGTAAGTAATAACCCCAAATATAATAGATTTAAATACATGCTATATGATGAATGCAGGAAAATTCTTAAAAGAATGTAATCAAGAGAAAAATTGAATCTGATGCAAGGAGTGGGGATTGGCCCCAAATATTTCAAGTAAAACAATGTCCATGTTTATAGCAGCACAATTCACACTAGCCAAACTATGGAACCAGCCTAACTGTCCATCAACAGATGAATGGATTACAAAATTATGGTATGTACACACAATGGAATTTTACTTAGCCATAAAGAAGAAGATAATTATGTCCTTTGTAGGAAACTGGATGGAATTTGAGAATATTATGCTAAGCGAGATTAGCCAGTCGCAGAAAGTGAAGAATCAAATATTTTCACTCATACGTGGAAGTTAGAGAGAAACTGGGAAATAAGAAGGACTTCAGATAATGAGGGATATACTAATAGAATGGTGGAAAGGGATTTGGGAAGGGAGGGAGGTGAATGGGGAAATCTGATGATGGAAACAGTTCAAATAATCCTTTGTTCATATATGAAGTTATCTATATCAATGCTAGTGTTAAATACAGGAAGGGGAGGGACCTGGAGGGAAACACAGCCAACGCTGCGTGATGTATGTTTCTGTCACACTGAACCTCACTGTGATGTATAATTACAATACACCAATAAAATAAAAAATTTAAAAAGATGTGATAAAATTTCCTTGGCTTTCCCTTCTCTCTTTTACTATTCTCATATATCCTATTCCTCAAATTTTTAAATACAAGTTCTATTTTGAAACCATGTCTAGTCTTTTAAAGTCTCATAGAGTCCAATACCTGGCCTGGTCTAAATGCTATAAATATTTCCCAAATGAATGTGACTACATCGTATTTGGTAAGAATTGGTGTATGTGGTTAGTGGGATTATCTTTTCTGTGATGGTAAGTGCCACGGGCTGTGTTTGAGGTTAGAATACACGATGCTTGTTGTGGGTGGGCAGCAACAGTTCGCCCCTGGCCTCCTGTCATGCTGGGAGAATTTCCAGACAGCACCTCCAAGAGTGTGTGTATCCTGTTTCAGCCTGCAAAGGTATCACCATTAATACAAACGGAGCTGACAACCAAAAGGTGAACCCAAACTGCCCAAAGTGGCTTGGAAAGTCAGGAAAGTTGATTAACTGTTATTTCCTGATCTATAAATCATCAATTTCTAACCCCTGTGGGTTTTTTTTTTTTTGTAAAATACTGGCTGTGAGCCTTTGTTATAAAAGAGCATCTCATTTTTATAATGACCTTGTAAATAATAATTAGTATGGTACCATAAAGGAGTATCCTGCAATAAACCATGCAGAATCAGGTCACATATTAAACTGCTTTCGTACGTATGTGTATGCCTGTATGTCCTAGCGAGCACCTCATTAAGACTTTCCATCTCAGAATATTCATTTGCATTAGTTTGCAGATAAAGTTATTACACACTGATAGAAAGACACTCCTCAATTTTCTCTGCTTAAGAACCGCTGCTAATAATTCTTATAAAAATAAGATTATATATGCAGTACATTCTCAAGTTGTAAAATACCTTCACACTCATTATATCATTTGATTCACATAATCAGTGAGGTAGGTATTATTATCTGTATCTAAAAACATGAAAAGAGCCAGGTGTGGTGGCACATGCCTATAATCCCAGCTACTCTGGAGGCTGAGGAAGGAGGATTGAAAGTTCAAGGCCCACCTGAGCAAATTAGTAAGACCCTGTTCAAAATAAAATAAAAAGGGCTGGGGTTGTAGCTCAGAGGTAAAATATCCATGGATTCAGTTCCATAGTACTGCAAATAAATAAACAAACAAATAAATAAATAGTAAATACATAAATAAGAAAGATTCAAAGAGAGTAAGTAACTTTCCCAGAATCACATAATGACAGAAATGAGACTATATTGCAGAAGCTTTTAGTAGCTTCCTATGATACCATTGTTGTCCTTTGAGGACATTTTTATTACTAAAGATAAAAGTCATGGACCAAGATGAGATTTGGTAATGTTGGCATCTCCTACAAGCTTTCTAGAAACACAGAATCTCGCAAATTACATAATTTTGTTCCTTATTGATGAGTAGAATTCCATTGTGTGTATTTCCCATAGTTTTGTAATCCATCTGTTGATGGACACCTTGGTTGGTTCCATCATTTGGCTATTGTGAATTGGTTGCTATGAACATGGGTATGCATATATTACTGTAGTTCTCTGGTTTCAATCCCTTTGGAATGATACCCAGCAGTGGTATAGCCAGCTCATATGGTGGATCCATTCCCAGATTTCTGAGGAATTTCCACACTGATCTCCATAGTGGCTGAACTAGCTTGCACTCACACCAACAGTGAGAAAGAGTTCCTATTTCCCCACATCCTCATCAACATTTACTGTTATTTGACTTTTTGATGATTGCCATTCTGATTGGGGTTAGATGGAATCTCAGAGTAGTTTTGATTTGCATCTCCCTGATTGCTAATGATGTTGAACATTTTTTCATGTATCTATTGGCCATTTGTATCTCTTTTTTTGTGAAGTGTCTATTCAATTTTGTTGCCCATTTCTTGATTGGGTTATTTGTTTTTTTTTTAATATAGTCTTTTAAGTTCTTTGTATATTCTAGATCTAAGTCCTCTGTCAGAGGGATAGCTGGCAAAGATCTTCTCCCATTCTATAGGCTTTCTCTTTAGACTCTTGCTGGTTTCCTTTAATGTGCAGAAACTTTTCAGTTTAATGCCATCCCACGTATTAATTTTTGTTTTAATTTCCTGGGCTTTGGGGGTCTTGTTGAGGAAGTTTCTACCTGTGCCTATATGTTGGAGTGTTGAACCTATGCCTTCCTCTAGTAATTTAACCATCTCTGGTCTAACTTCCAGGTCTTTCATCCATCTCAAGTTGAGAGGTAAGGATTTAGTTCCATTTTTCTACAAATGGATGACCAGTTTTTCCAACACCATTTGTTGAAAAGGCTTTCTTTTCTCCAACGTATGTGTCTGAGACCTTTGTTGAAAATCAATTAGCTATATGTTTGTGGATTTGTTTCTGTATCTTCTTTTCTGTTCCATTGGTCTATGTGTCTGTTTTTGTGCCAATACCATGCTGTTTTTATTACTACAGTTCTGTAGTATAATTTGAAGTCAGGAATTGTGATGCCTCCTCCATGGTTCTTATTGCTTAGAATTGCTTTTGCTATTCTGGGTCTTTTTGTTTCTCCATATGAAATTAATGACTGATTTTTCTAGGTTTTTGAAGAAGGATATTGGTATTTTGATAGGAATTGCATTGACTCTGTAGATCATTTTTGGTAGAATGGCCATTTTGACAATATTTATTCTGCCTATCCAAGAGCAAGGGAGATCTTTCCATCTTCTAGGATCTTCTTCAATTTCTTTCTTTAGTGTTTTATAATTTTCATTGTAGAGGTCTTTTCCCTCTTTGGTTAGGTTTATTCCTAGGTATTTGATTGGTTTCAAGGTTATTGTGAATATAATTGTTTTCTGGATTTCTTTCTCAGTGGATTCATGGTTGGCATATAGAAAAGCTACTGATTTTTTTTAGGTTAATTTTTATCCCATTACTTTGCTGAATTTGTTTAGTGGGCATCCTTGTCTTGTTCCTGATTTTAAAGCCAGTCACAGAAAGTGAAGTGTTTTCTCTAATATGTGCAAACTAGGAAGCAATTGGGATACCAGAGGGACTCCAGACAATGGTGGAGAAGCCTCAGCAGAGCCAGGAAGGTGGTCTAAGGGAAGGGGAAGGGGAAAGGGAAGGAAAAGTGTTAGAGTGAGGTTCATTAATGGAATTACTACCATTGATTATGTGTACATATGAGAATATACCAATGTCACCCTCAGTACTCTGTATTGGGAAGGGGGGAAATGGGGAGGCGGGAGGCACCAAGTTCTGTGTGCATGTCACTGTCAATAAGACTTTTTTGTGTGTGTGTGGTACCTGGGATTGAACACAGGGGCATTCTACCTCTGCGCTACACCCCCAGCCCTATTTTTTTTATACTTTATTTTGAAACCGGGTCTCACGAAGTTGCGGAGGGCCTCACTAAGTAGACAGAGAGAGAGAGAGACAGGGAAAGAGAGAGAGAGAGCTGAAGCTGGCTGCGAACCCTGATCCTCTGGTCTCCGCCTCCCAAAGTACTGGGATTACAAGCGTGCGCCACTACGCCCGGTCTGTTAATAAGATTTTCATTATGATGTGAGACTATAATGCACCAATAAAAGCACATTAAAAAAGAAAATATAAAAAAAGAAATACAGAATCTCATGTTCTGTTGCATGCTACCTGAATCAGAATCTAGATTTTTGTAAGATTAGAATATGATTCATATGCACATTTATAAGTCATTCATCCATTTATTCGGCACATATTAATTAGGTACCTGTTAAGTAATATTTACTGGATAACTCTGATTTGATAATCTTGTTGACATATGCAAATTTAGCATGGGAATTACTAAAACTTTCAGGGTCCACTCTATACATATCTTCTTGATGAATTTTTTATTGATTTCATAGGTCAAAGTACTTAGACAACTAGTTGATTAAAATGAAAGTGTTTTTTTTTTCTTTTTACAATGAATTGATGTTAGCATTCAAACAATAAATGCCATCTACCATTACTTGTCCTTGATGTCTACTTCTGCCTTGCCTACTACAAAAAAGGTCTTTGGACAGACAACATCATCTGTGCGCTTCAGAACTCAACACTGGATTTACCAAGGAGCTGATGCTCAAAAATAGTAAAACAAATTAATAAATGACTGATAGAGGATTATTTCAGGAATTATTTGTATAATCCCCCATTTAACTTTTATTCATTAGTTTGCTTTCTTGAAAATAATTACCAGAATAGATTTCCTCTTGGTTTCTGCATTTAAGACACAACTAAGATATGGGCGTGGTGGCGCATGCTTGTAATCCCAGTATTTTGGGAGGTGGAGACTGGAGGATCCGGGTTCGCAGCCAGCCTCAGCGCTCTCTGTCTCTCTGTCTCTCTCTCTCTCTCTCTCTCTCTCCTTAGTGAGGCCCTCTGCAACTTCGTGAGACCCAGTTTCAAAATAAAGTATAAAAAATAGGGCTGGGGGCGTAGCGCGGAGGTAGAACGCCCCTGCGTTCAATCCCCCCCCCCAAAAAAAGATATCTGTGGATTGTTGCTGTCACTGATAATTAATGTTGATTATTTAAATAACTTATTTTTCAAAACTCAAAACATCTCTATTGAAATTATTTAAAATAGATATTATGGAGATATTAAACTTGAAATGGAAGTAGATTTCAGAAGCCTGAGGAAAAAAAAGCATCAGAATTGGACTATTTTCTGAAGGGATGTAACTGATTAAGATCTCAAGTTATTGTTTTCTATTAATAGAAATGATTTTCTGGAGCACACTGCATGCTTTTCCTTTCTCTCCTTTACCACTTGTCAATTATCTTATCCAGTCCAGTCATCTATATATTCAGACTTGTTTTTTTCTTTTTTTTTTAACTTTTTATGTTCATTTATTGGTGCATTGTAAATTGTAATTATACATTTTGATATATGTCAGGGTATGAACATCATACATGCACACATTGTACATTTAGCCCTCCCTCCAATCCCACCCTATTCCCTCCCCCTTCCCTCCCTTTCGTGCTCCAGATAGTGATTGAGTCTTAGAGGTTTGTGTATGTACATCATGTGCTATAGTGTGTTTCCCTCCACTCCCCGCCCAACTCCCTCAGTTAGGTCACCTTCTTTGTCCATCTAAAGATTTCTTCTTCTTCCCTTCTAAGTCCCTTCTACGTCCCATTCTATCTAGCTCCCACAGATTAGGGGGAACATCTGATTTGTATGACCAAATGCAATTTTATAACTATAACTATATCCTTCTTATCTTGCTTTAGTATTCATGCTAAAACTTAAATTATTTATTTTTTATCATTACCTAAAGCACAGTATACCTTTGCTTCATCACCTAGATTCAACTACATACCACCAACAAAGGCTAGCATTTTATACAGTCTAGTCATTCTAGAGGTCTAGAGTTTCATGTGAATTATCATATACCACCAAGTAATCACCAGTCTATCAACAAGGCGGTCTGAGTTTTGAATAAACTGTACAGTGGACTATTTTGTTGCAATGTTCAGATATAGCTGCACTTTTTCTATGGAGATCTTTCATTCAGAATACTCTGACCCTAGTAGGCTGACATTCCCAATCTTAATGAACCAGTAAGTGTGGGTCTCCACATTAAGAACTGTATAAAAACCTATTTTTCTTCACACCTCTGAAATGATGAAATTAAAGCTACAAGATTTACTGCTGACAATATGAAGGGTTTCTATTCCATAGGTGTTGTGCTCCATTAGTAGAGATGCTATACATCTCTAAATAGCTTTTTGTTGATGGCATAATAAAGTGTTTTGTATTCAGCAGAAGTTGCTGAGCAAAATAGAGACTTGAAATTCCATATGAAAGACCAGGAAAAGACATGAAATGCACACTGTTTTACAAGGCCTAAAATCTTTTATGAGGCTAAATATGTGATTTTTGTGTCTGTCACTGACTTCCTATTTGACTTAGAGAAAAAAAAAACATAAGGTGGAAAGGTCCCCTAAATTATCAAGTGTTTGTACTTGTGTCCTGCTAAGTTCCAAAAAGGATTTAATTGACTTATAGATTGAATGCCAAAAGAATAGCCATAAAAGAAAAACTAAGATACTAAGGTAAAATTTTTAGACTAAATGTACTGGCATTATGTAACTAATTCCAGTATTTGGACATTACCTCTGGCTCAAATTTTTGGGGGGACTAAAAGCAAAGATAGTAGTGCATCCATTTAATAGTCTTTTAAAGTTTCCCACCCAAAATTTTCCAAGAAACTTGGGTACTTGCATATTCCAAAGAAGTCAATCTTGTTTACAAATGCCAGAAAAAGAACTGAATGTCTGACACTTTTGGATGTCTGCCACTTTCAATTTCCATTGCTTCTACCCCTGCACATGGTCTCATGAGTTTTTGTCCATGGCTCTCCTCATTTGATAGGCCATATATGCCATGCTTGGGATGCATAGGTTATGGCTATGTTTACTTTATGGGCCAAGTGTGTTAGTTATGCAAGGATGGCTGGGCTTTGTAAGCTTCTAGCCTTAGCTACCAACTGGGTCATTAACTGCTCTCTTCCCAAAACCCTAGCCAACATTCAGAAGTTTCCTTTTCTCCTTATGAATTTAGTTTTGGGGGCCTTGATATAATTTTCTTCCAATGACTCAATTGGGTTATTCCTAATAGCAACATTTGACCTCAAAGAAGTCTCTTTTCTTCTTCCTGGAAGAGTTTTGGTTCTGTGTAAGTTTACTCATTCCCTTCCCAAGAATTAGCACTGTGCACCAAGGGATATTGAGAGAGAGATGCTATTACTTGCAGCAATCTTATTCCACAATAACAAGCACCTGATAGGCTTAATTCCATTCATTTATACAACAAACATTTATGAATGCCTAAAATCTTCCTGGTGGCACTATTCTGGGATCCTGGAAAACAGCAGTGAATATATATGACCAAGGTCCTGTAACCATGGGGTTTACATTCTAGTAGAAAAGATGAATGATAAACCAACATCAAGCTACTTACTGGCAGGTAAATGGGTAGAGATGAAAATAACGCAATGAGCTATAGGATGGGAAAGAATATTGTAGAGCAGGTTGTCACAGAAGTGACAATTTAACATTGAATGGAGTGAGAAAATAAGCATGTAGATTCTGGGGGGGGGGAATCACAGGGAAAGAGCACCTGCAAATCCTGTCTGAAGTCAGAGCACACTTGGCAATTCCCAGGAGCAGCAAGAGGCAGGTGTTTTTGGAGCAGAATGAGTATGGCAGATGAGGTCAGAAAGATAACTGGAGGTGAAAACAAAATGTAGAGCCTTGAAGAACATGGTAAGAAGTCTGGATTGGATTCTACATGAGATGAGAGGGTTTTGCAAGGTTTGGGGAAGAAAACTGATAATCTGATTTCTAATGTATTAGAAAAACTGACTATTGGGGAATGGACGTATGGAGTTAAGAGTGGAAATAGGAAGAACAGTAGAAGAGTTGAGAAATTGACGGACTGAAAATTGACCACTGGATTTAACATGATGGGGGGGGGGCTTTGATGAGAGCAAGATCATTCGACTGGCAGAGACAAAAGCTTTCTGTGCAGCCCACTGCCCAGTGCCTCTTTCATGAACTGGTTTTGAGGTTCTAGCAGAATTCATTCATTCGACATAGCATCTTTTTTTAAAAAATGGGCAGTTATTATATGCCAAGGAATATGCCTCCTCAGTAAAAATAGAATAAATAAATGAAGCATTGTTCTTTTACTCATCACTAAGTAGGAAACAAAAACAGTGATAAAATTATAACCAGCACCTAAGTCATTCAGTGGTTTTAGATAGAGTACTCTCACATTTGTAAAATAGTTTTCTTGCTTTGCCGTTATTGGCTATTGTCCCATACCATTCACACAAGATTTGTATGGGTCGGTGTGGTTATTTTTATTTCCTGGAACAGAAGAGAAAGCAGTATAAAGGATGTAAATGGGAAAGAACTGTGCTGTAGCAAGAATCTTTACAAATCCAGGGCAGGGTGTTTATGTCACCATGCAGCACGAGAGCCTAATAAACCAGGCAAAAGGACATACTTGAGTGACCACACCATAACCCATTCAAATAAACACCCTGGACGGGTTTATCTGAATGCTTCATGTGTGCAGGGCTGTGTGTGTGTGTGTGTGTGTGTGTGTGTGTGTGTTCCTACAATTTAATAAGTGCAGCTGTGTTTATTCAACTATGTAACATTCCACATATATATAGAGTACACATGTGTGGCTGGAGATCTTTCTTAGCTTCACTTTTGGAAAGAATATAAGTAGAAAAATTGTACAACTCATGAAAGCCAATTCACACTAGCTTGGATATACATAAATACAGAGAGATGCTTAAGGTGAATTTACAGCTGAAATCACTGCTTTGAAACCTGAACCTATGGATTCAGCTGAATAATGGGATGTGGTCCATTTAGAAGCACTTCTGAGAATAATCACAAACATGATTAAAGGGACAGGAAAAAACAGATCTACATGGGAAAAACTGGAATTATATAATGCGGGAAAAAAAACAAATTGAGTGATGACCTACTGTTTCGAAATATACAAAAGGTTATACTATAGAAGGAAATAACTCTTATTTTCTGACAATAGACTAACAGAGACACATGTGGAATAAGATTAAGACAGTTTGTCTTGCAAAGGATGTTGGTCAAATATGGAGCGAACTGTATTACAAAAGAGGAGTGTGAAATCTTGTTTCGGTTCATTGGATATTTTTAGCACGGGAAACACTATGAAGATGCTAAAATTCTTTTTAGGAACTCACTATCTTTTCTCCAAGCCCCCTTTCACTATCTTGGCCCTCTGGTGAAGCATAGTGAGCATAGGTTCTCATGACTTCTGTGAAAGTAGGAATCCAGGGCAAAGATAGAGCATTGACAAGTCCAAATGTTGACTTGAATTTTTAGCAACTTAAACTCTCATTCATTACTGATAGGAGCAGAAAATGCACAAACTCTGGAACTACTATTTGGGTAATTACCTACCCTATTACCCACCAGTTCTACTCTTAGACATTCACCCATGAGAAACAAAAATGTATGTTCACAAAGTGTATGTTCGCAAAAATACCTGTATAGGAATGTTTATGGAAGCTTTATTTATAGTGCACAAAAACTGATAACAACCCAAATGTCCACCAATAGGCAAAGGAATAGACCAATTGTGATATATTAATAGAACAGAATGTTGCTCAACAGTAAAAATGAATAAAATACAGGTGCATGCCATAACATGGATAAATCTCGAAAACAATTTTCAGTGAAAGAAATCAGAGTAGTACAAAATACACACACAAAATAGTACATACTGTACAATTATATGTATATTACATTCAAGAATAGATAAAAATCTATAGTAACAGAAATCAGAATAATGATTGCCTGTTAGAGGTGGGGATTAATGAATAGAGGCCAAGAAAACTTTTTGGATAATTAAGGTTACATACACAGGAATATATGTTGTTAAAACTCATCAGAATGTGCACCTAAAAGGTGTGCATTTTATTTCATGTGACTATTACTTCAATTAAATTGAAATGATTAACCCCCCACTGCTTACTCACTTGTAAGTAGATTAAATTTCCTTTACTCAGGCTCTCAGGCCCTGTGTGTTCTAAGCCGTCACTTTCTCTAGGACTCACCCTCCTCTCTCTCTCCCCTTGCACTCTACTTTCCAACCTTTCCTTGTGGGCTGCTGCTACCTCAAGATCTTACTCTGCTTGTTCTTCTGCTAGGAGCCCTCCTCCTCCATGGATGTGTATAACCAGCCTCCTCACTTACTTCTGATCTCCGATCAGATGTCACCTCATTAGAGAGAACACCCCTTCTAAAATAGCAATACCTCCCCCAATACACATGCATATTCATGCATGCACACATACACATCTCGTCACTCTTTACAGCTTCTCTCTCCCAAAGCATATATCAATCTCAGACATATGTGTTTGTGTGCGTGTGTGTGTATTTCTTCCTCCCTAAAATGAGGAATTCTGTGGCCAAAACCACTGTGCTATTTATTGATATATTCTCTAATGTCTAGAAAAATGTTTGTACATAGATATTCAATAAATACTTGCTAAATGACTGAATACGCAGAGGTTAGGTAACAGTGTAAAAGAAATGCAAATATCAGATAAGATCACAAGAAGTTGAAACATCACTTCTACACTGTAATATCTATCTAATATCTATCCTGTAAGCAGTTACAAAGCTCAGATTTAGTGAGAGGGAATATAAACCCAGCCTTTCCATGGCATGAGAGCCAAAGAATTTGAGGGGCATATTTTTAAAACCATCACACAAGACCATCTTTTAGGTAAGCTCCAGTGCCATGGGGTTTATAATTCTGTGATTTGTCTTATTGCAGAAGTTTTTCAAAAATCATATGAAAAGTTACTTAACATTAAACCAAAGCCATGATATAATAATAGCTACTTAATAATGCTAATACTAAAGTTCTGATTATACACCAGCTACTGGGTTGAATTGTTTTATTTACTGTCACTCTCTTTTTAAAATGTAATAAACATTTTTATATCACTTACTGTATACTAGGCACTGTTCTTGGTATGTTAAGGATAAAACCTAATTTAATACTTGTAACAATCCCATAAATTATGTACCATTATCACCCCATCCTATAGACCAGAAAACCTCTGCACAAAGAGATTAAACACTTTTTACAAAGTCACATACCCAGTGAGATTGGAGCCAGAGTTTGAGCCTGTCGTCTGCCCCTAAAGCCTCTACCCTTAACTACTGTGTTATACTATCACTCTCTTAATACACCTCGTAATCCTGTAAGGCAAGTAGTATTTTTTTATTATTATTTGACAGAAGAAAAAACAGACTTGGAGCAGGCATGCCACCTTCCCAAGGTCTATCTACCCACATACTCTCAACACTGTGCTAGTATTCTGCACCTTGTTTCTAATCTCAAAGCATGGTTGCAAGGTAGGTGTGTGCAAACATAACCAAATGTGAAGTGACTGGTTAGAGGTTACATAGCTACCAAACATTGGAGCTGGGATTCTAACTCGGGTGTAAGTGGCTGCAAAACTGGGACTCTTTGCCTTTCATTATCCTTATCTTCAGGGGCAGGGAAAGAAAGAGGGGGGTAGAGAGAGAGGCTGAAACTAGATGTCAGCGTCCCCTTCCACAATGGCACTCCCCGTTAACCTCCGGCAGCCCTGGAGAAGAGATCCCAGAGGTGTCAAGAGCTGTACAGGTGATTAGGAAAGGTTTCTGGATCAATTGTTAGGTGATGAACGCCACTTCCATATTTTCTCCCTCTCGCCAAGTAGTTTGCTTTCCTTTTTTAGGGCATGACCCATTTTTCACTATAGCCACCATCTTCAGCCCAACCCACGGAGGAGGAAGATGAAGTGTTGAAAATCAACATCCACCCAGGGACCTCTTGTGGTTTAGTCAATTAATTGCTGGCCCTTTGGGGAGAGGGGTAGTGGGAGAAGAGTGAGGAGCAAAGGAAGAGAAGAGGAAAAAAAGCAATCAACTAATCTCCTGAACCTGTCAGGGTTCCTCTCAACTCTTCCTATGAAGATGTCCCTTGTGGCCCATTTATAGCCATTTACCAAACGTTTTTCACTTTCTTTGATTTTAACATCTGCTTTCCTCTTTCTTCCCTGCACAGTCCTAGGCTTCCTGGACGCACGGCCGCCAGCCTTTGATCTCGGTGCCTCTGGTTAGCTGCATGCTGTAAGCTGTCCCCCTCCACAGGCTAATTCTGGGCAATGATGAAATCTACATCCCTTCCCTCTTCACCCTCTTTATCACGAGTCTCCATCAAGGTTGACGGGAGTCAGAGCAGCTCTCCCCACAGGGATTCCCAGAGCTCACTGATTCTTTAATAGGTACAGGGACTTGAGGTCACACAGAGTCCTAGAGTTATGCTGCTAATCCCATAAACCAACCACCCTAAAACTCAGAGAGGCCACAGTGAAATCAGGTTAGAGGAAATAATAGGTTTAGTACAGATTTCAAGCATAATTAGGCTAGCAAGGGCAATACTTTGCATGATTGTATCTTCACCGTTGCAATTATTGCTTGATTTCTATCAACTTCGGATCAATCTGCAATGATTCTGATCTGAGTGTGAGAAGAGCCGGCAAATACATTAGAGACAAACTAGACAACTTGAATAGTGAGAAGGCTGAATGGTAGAAGCTTCCAAAGAACACAATTGTATTCTTTCTAATAAAATTAGAAATTGCAAAGTTATTTCAGTTATCCATATTCCTAAGGATCTTTGCACACTTAAGAGATCACAATGGCGTTAGGCGTGGTGGCGCAGGCTTGTAATCCCAGTACTTGGGAGGCGGAGACCAGAGGATCCAGGTTCGCGGCCAACCTCAGCTACTTAGTGAGGCCCTCCACATCTTTGTGAGACCCGGTTTCAAAATAAAGGATAAAAAATAGGGCCGGGGGTGTAGCTCGGAGGTAGAATGCCGCCGGGTTCAATCCCCGGTACCGCAAAAAAAAAAAAAAGAGATCAGAATGATTTTTAAATAAATTTTTAAATGTAATTGGACATGTCCACAAAATATTTTCTCAAGTAATTTTAATATTTCCAGGTGATATTCCCATCACATGTCATTTGTATTCAAATTGTTCTTTAATGATAAATAAAGACAAAAGTGAATGTTAGGCCATTTGCTAGGTAAATAATCATAAATTCTGAATAATGAAGATTTTATCGTACTACTTTCTACCCTTTGGGAAAATCTGAGTCATGTGTAAAACATTTTCCCCAGTAAATAGGAATTACTTCCTTTATTTTAAAATTATTCATTGTTATAAGGTTCTCAAAGGAAACTGTATCTTTTTGCTGTTAACTCTTGGTATCCAGGTAAATTTTTTATCCTGTTCTTTATCCATAGTCAGCATACATTTCCAATCACATTTTAGTTGTGAATCCTCTCTACAGCAAGTTTCTATAGCTATTCTCCACCTCCCAGCTAGTGTTAAAGCTTATAGAAGTTTTCAAAATAAAATTTTCAATGTAATATCAGACTGAACTATATAACTAAAGTGTTAAACATCTCACTTTTGAATTATCTGATACCTGTTGCCCATATCACACCCCCTGGTAGATAATTAAGAATAAACCTTATTAATCCATCACTTTAGAAGATGACCACAGGGAAGGGAAGAAAGCTGTTCCTATTTTTACAATGATTTTGTTATTAACCAAAGGAGACACACACACACACACACACACACACACACACACACACAAATTCTGTATAAAAAGATGTAATAAGCCAGACGTGGTAGCACACACCTGTAATCCCAGTACTTGAGGGACTGAGATAAGAGAATCACAGGTTCTAGGCTAGCTTTAGCAACTTAGCAAGACCTGTTTCAAAATAAAATAATATAGGGCTGGGGGTTTAGCTCAGAGGTAGAATGCCCCTGGTAGAATGCTCTAGCCCCAGTAAAACACACACACACACACACACACACACACACACACACACACACACTCAGATAATAATGTGTCCTTGGCGGAAATACTCAGAGTTTAGAAAAGACCATGGAGCCAATAAGGTTGGCTCTTGGCCCATGGTTTTTAAATTGTTCTATGGCCTATAAGTTGAACTATGTCCTAGGAACTGAGCAAAATCCAGGGAAAAGAAGGACGTGTATGCCGGAAGAGTCAGAATATATTCAAAAGCAGAGGTTCTGTGGTGTGAATGCTTGTGTCCCCCTCACCCTCAAACTTACACGCTGAAGTCTGAACCCCAAGGTGATGGTGTTAGGAAGTGGGGCCCGCGGGAGGTATTAGGTCATGGGGGCAGAACCTCCATGATTAGGATTAGTGCTCTATCAAAGGGACCCCAGAGAGCTGCCTTTGTCCTTGTACCATATGAGGACACAGGGTGAAGGCAATATCTATGAACCAGAAAGCTGGCCCTAACCAGACATCAAATCTGGACTTTCCAGCCTCCAGATCCATGAGACATAAATGTCTGGTGTTTATAAGCTACCCAGATTACAGCATTTCATGATAACAACCTGAATGGATGAAGACAGGTTTTTTAGTTGATTCTGATGGCAGGTAAGGAAGGCTGAAGTTGTCAGAGAGAAAGGAGGGTGTTTGTGTCCCGGGCAGTGTGATTAGCACTTGCTCTGAGCAGACTTCCTCCCCAAGGGCAGATCTCAGAACTCCTTTGAAGCCAAGAACTACCCTTATGGAACCTGGAGTAGGCGGTCCTCACCCAGCCCAGGCAGGGGCCCTACTCTACTCCATCATGTGCTGCTGATGGGGAAGGGCGAAAGCCCGGGAATGCCTGTCTCTGAGCCTCATCCCTCTTCAGGACCCCCAGAGAGAACTGTCAGTGAGGTGTTCCGGGACATAAAAAATGATCCTCTTCCTGGGAACTAGATTACTTCACCTGGAAAAATCAAGCATCCTTTCTTCCTGTGAGCATTTGTCAGTGGGACAGGACCTACTGCCCTCCACGATGGCTCTGTCCCCTTCATTGCCTGACCCCTGGAGCTCTGAGATTCAGCTGCAGAGCCCTTCCCTATTGCATATACCCCAGCAGTGTCTCACCTCTTCCAGCTACAACTTGTGCACACAATTCTTAGATTGCAGCTCTCTGAGACAAACATTTCTCAACCTTCCCTGCCTACCTCCAGTGAACCAATAAAACTAGCAGCTCATGTTTGCACAGCACTTACCTTTTAGGGAGCATTGAGCAAGTTCTAGTGACAGACTCTAATCCTCTCCAACCCCTGGGAGGTAACAGGTGTTAATATTATTCCCTTAAATACATAAGAGGAAGACAGAGCCGCAGAACTCTAATGGCTTTCTGACTAGTACTCAGTCATTAAATGGCTCATTATTCAACTGATTTTTCCCCCAGTTTTGTGCTGATCACTGCACCGTGAGGTGCTTTCACATACGTCAGCTCATTTTCCCCCAAATTTGTTTTATACTAAGAACTACCTAGGCTCTTGTTAAACAAACTCTCCTGATCCCTGTCCTAGAAATTCCCATTCAGTGGGTCTGCGATGAGACCCAGAAATGTATATGCTTAATAAGTACCCCCGGTCATTTTTTCTCTTTTTGTGATATGTAACATTTCAAGAGATTATTATCATTAGGAAAATCTGGGAAATACAGTTAATTTTGTTCAATTTTCATAGTCACCTCGTGGGTATAATTGTGCCTCATTATTGAAAATGAAATATGTGATCAACATACCAATATAGAAGGCCCCCATATAAAAATTTCAATTAATTTAACTTTAACTCCACCACATAAGGGGTAGCAGCTGATTAGTTTTTTATCTCTTTATATTTCACAGACTTTCTAAATTAAATAATTAAAACCAAAGGTATTTATCTTGATTTGAGCTGCCTACACAATTTCTGCTTAGCCTGGTGCCATAAATTAGAGTCATTAGAACTCTCCTCCACAAGAGACTGTTTAAATTAGACCCTTTTCCCAAAACACTGGGGTTTAACCTTATCTGTAAGTTTAAGCTCATCTTCTGAATAACTCCTGCTTAGACTTTGTCCCTTCCTCATTCCAAGTGTAGCATTTTAAGATTTCAGTAGTGTAAATACTCTCTTGATGGCCAAATCCAAGCTACCAACTATTTAACAGCCAGTTTACAAGATTCTTCAGTATTTAACGATTAGCTCTCAGGAGCCGTTGTGAGCCAGCTCTAGCACACCTCTGTGTAAATCCAACCCTAGAAAAATGTTAATGTTAATTCATTCTCCCCAGACCTCCTCATGGTTCCCACTAGGTATTTCATATGCTGGTCACAAAGGATCTCTCACAATAGCCTGGAGGTGCCCTCTGCTCTCTGACCCCATGCTTGTCCTCAAAATGGTCCACTTGCCAGGAATGCTCTTCCTCTCATCTCTTCAAGGCCTGTCTCAACTTCTTCCTGCTTCCAGGATCCTCATAGTGCTTGATATGTAACCTACTTAAAACATAAGTTGTGATCTTGTATTAGAGTTATTTTTTATAATTTTATCCCATAGGATTACTGGATTAATCTGATCTGTATTGTCTCTGTATCCTCATACTAGACATCCAAAGCAATTTTAACACCCATCTTTTGCCTGCTTCCAATGTATCAGGTACTGTTCTCGACCCCAGAAACCCAAACTCTGCATTTGAGGAGCTAGGGACCTTAAAGTAAGGTGATACAGAACCCTGCTATCAGATGTTCCATGGAAATTGACTATTAACCCAATATATTTGGAACAAGTTGATGACTACACTCAGTAGATAGCTTCGACTCACAATCATTGGGACAGTTAGACTAGAACAGGGGTCAGCAAAAAAAATTTTTTTTTTTTTGGCGGTACCGGGGATTGAACCCAGGGGCGTTCTACCTCCGCACTACACCCCCAGCCCTATTTTTTATACTTTATTTTGAAACCGGGTCTCACGAAGTTGCGGAGGGCCTCACTAAGTAGAGAGAGAGAGAGAGAGAGAGAGAGAGAGAGCTGAGGCTGGCCGCGAACCCGGATCCTCCGGTCTCTGCATCCCAAAATACTGGGATTACAAGCGTGCGCCACCACGCCCGGCTGCTCAGCAAAATTTTTCTAAAGGACTAGATAGTAAATATTTTAGGCGTTTCTGTCCATAAAGTTTCTGCCCAAACTATTCAACTCTTGCATTTTAGTAAAAAGGCAGGCAAAGAGTATACATAAATGAAATGAGCATGGCTGTGTACTAATAACATTTTATTTATAATAAAATGAACCACATTGGACCCACAGGTCCTATTTTGCCAACCTTTGATCTAGATACTTGAAAGCACTAATTTCCAAACTCTCTGTGAATGCTTTTGCCCATTTCTGTTTTAATCACACTTTCCCCTTTACTAGTTTAACTTACATACTTCTACCTTAGCCTACCATGTTTTCTCAGATACTACTCTATAACTTGAATCATCTGAGTAATTGCTAATGCAACCATTTTTTTAACGTGCTTTTATTGGTGCATTGGAGTCTTACATTGCAATGAATATCTATTTGATGTTAATATACGCGCACACAGCTCTTAGTGCCCGCTGCCTACCCCCACCCGTATGAAGTACCAAGAATGATGTTGGTATATTTTCAAATGTACATATTGTTTATGATAGTAATTCCACTGATTCGCTTCTTTCTTGCCCTCCCCCTTCCCTTGTACCACTTCCCTTGCCCCGCTGAGGGTTCTTCATTATCAACCGGAGTCCCTTGTGTGTCCCCACTACTCCCTAGGTTGCACATACTAATGAAAACATATGTCCTTTCTTTTTTTGTGATTGACTGATCTCACTTAACATAATATTCTCCAGATTTTTCCACTTTCTTGCAAATGATGTTATTTTGTTCTTCTTTATTGCTGAGTAGAATTCCATTGTGTGTATTTCTCACAATTTTGTAATCCACTCATCTGGTGATGGACACCTAGGTAATGCAACCATTTTGAAAGACAGTATAAAGATATGTTACATGGATCTTGCCAATGATATCCCTTATAGATTACATACAAGTGAAGTAAACTTTCTTTGTAATAGAAGATGATGTACATATTTTGGGATTACAACAGTAAATATTTGTCATGAGAGCAGCTAGAGACAATGTATTTACAGTTCCCTTCACGTTGACTATGCCTCTCTGAAGTACCCAAGTTCTTTTTCTCATGAAGAAATCAGTATCTTCTGTGCCAGCTCAGAACCAAGACTACTTAGTCTGTGCTATACACAGTTAGATCATTTCTAGTTTATGATTCCTTAGTACCTTCAATGTACCACTGTGTTTCTTAAAACATATCTGTGTGAATAAAACTCTTCCCATGAAAATACATAATAATTAGTGAACATTTCTAGCAGTAATGTTCCAATTCATAGAAGCTAAAATTTAAGATAGTAATTAAAAATAAATTCTTTACTTTAGCTGCCATAGTAAGTAATATATGACTCTAGTCCTGGGTACATTGTTGATCTTTTGAAATTTCTTTTCCCAGGTAATTATGGAAAATAAAATAGCCTTAGATTTTCTTTTGGCCAATCAGAGGAAATCAATAGTGTTTCTAGTAAGTTAATGTTGTTCCTGGATTAACAGTATTGATTTAATGGAGCAATCTGTATTAAAGCTAAAATAAAAGGCAACCTAATGCTCTATGGAAGACTCAAGAAGTCAGTGACAATTGCTTCTTTAGTCAAGTCTGAAACACCTTGATTTATTATTTGGAGGTGCCTATCCGCTTCTTTTTATTTTTTTTTGCGGTACTGGGGATTGAACCCAGGGGCGTTCTACCTCTGCGCTACACCCCCGGCCCTATTTTTTATACTTTATTTTGAAACTGGGTCTCACAAAGTTGCGGAGGGCCTCACTAAGTAGAAAGAGAGAGAGAGACAGGGAGAGAGAGAGAGAGAGAGAGAGAGCTGAGGCTGGCCGTGAACCAGGATCCTCCAGTCTCCGCCTCCCAAAGTACTGGGATTACAAGTGTGTGCCATCACTCCCGGCTCTTATCCGCTTCTTCTAATAATATTTTTTGTACAATTGTTCCATATGTGTTTTCCAGAGTCTTAAAACCAAATAACAAAAACAAAGAGGATGAAATCATTACTTAACACTTGATTGAAATTCAGATATCTGCAAACAAAATACATCTTCAAGGAGAAACTACAGTTGTGGCAAAAATATGAATAGTCCTTGATGTCTTTCCTGAAACTTTAATCAAAGGAATACCTAAAAAAGTGATTGAAAGAAGAATTGAACTCCCACACTTTTAGAAGTGTTCTATAGGCAGGGTAACAAGTAGCCACTAGAACAAGTTTTAAATCTACCTAATCCATGTGTCAGAGTGCTACAGCTACAGAACCATAAGTATTGGCTTTAAAAATATCAAAAAATTAGGCATGATGGTGCACGTTTGCAGGTTCACGGCTAGCCTCAGCAACCTCGCGAGGGCCTTTGCAATGTAGTGAGACCCCATTTCCCAATAAAAAATAAAAATAGAAGCCCGGCGTGGTGGCACACGCTTGTAATCCCAGTACTTTGGGAGGCGGAGACCGGAGGATCCAGGTTTGCAGCCAGCCTCAGCTCTCTCTCTCTCTCTCTTCCCCCCTTTCTCTCTCTCTCTCTCTCTTTCTCTCTCTCTCTCTCTACCTAGTGAGGCCCTCTGCAACTTCGTGAGACCCGGTTTCAAAATAAAGCATAAAAAAAAATAGGGCCAGGGGTGTAGCGCGGAGGTAGAACGCCCCTGGATTCAATCCCCGGTACCGCAAAAAAAAAAAAAAAAAAATAGGGCTGAGGGTATAGCTCAGAGGTAAAACACCCCTGGGTTCCATCCCTAGTACCACCACCAAAAAAAAAAAAGAAAAAAAATCAGGTTGCTTCCAAGTATTGACAATGAAAGAGGTATGGGCAATTTAAATTATGTTAAATTTTTCACAGTCAGTAGGCCACTTACACTCTTCTACATAAGATCAGCACCTTGGATGCCCACCCGTATCAAGGAAGCCAGCCTAGGGCAAGAGATGAACGTGTATTTCTTAGGTGCTTGTTCCCCATTCACTCCTCACCCTGGATTTCTTTCATGTGCGGATCCAGCAGCATTTCCATACTTCCTCAACAGCTCACTCTTCAGCCCTGGTGATCACTCACCCCAGGGCTGTGTACCACAGAAAGCAATCCGTGCCCTGGGTCTGTCCTCATTTCCTATCTAAACAGACATCTCCCACGACATCTTTGGCGAATTAAGAAGCACTCTCATTTAGGCATGGAAGGGAAGTTCTGGTCAGATTGTTTTGTTTTGTGTTTTTGTTTTTGGTACTGAGGATTAAACCCAGGAGCATTTTACCTTTGCACTACACCCCCTAGCCCCTTTTATTTTATCTATCTATTTATTTATTTATTTATTTATTTATTTATTTATTTATTTATTTTGGTACTGGGGATTGAGACCCTGTTTTGAAACAAAACATAAAAAAAGGGCTGGGGGTCTAGCTTGGAAGTAGAATGCCTCTGATTTCAATCTCCAGTATCACAGAAAAAAGAAAAAGGAATGACTCCACAGACAGACTTACAAAACGTTTCCTAGAACATGACCAGTCAGGACTATTATACTGGAGCTTTGGGGTCCTGTTGTGGAGGAGGCTATACCATAACTTATGCACGCAGCCATCAGAAGAAGAGGTAGACATGCTACCAAAATGTGTACTAAAAAGTTATAATTGAAGCATGTACCATTCACCCATTATCACTGCATCTCCAACACACACACACACACACACACACACACACACACACACGCGCGCGCGCACACACACGCACGCATTCACAAACACTGCTTTTGCATTACCACCACCGCCAAACTATTAAGAGGCTGGCAAAGAATTCTGCCTCTTTGTAGAATACTTACACTTATCGACGACATAATATCTATCCCCAAACTTCACAGACACACAGGTATGAGGCAGTAAGTATGAATGACATTTATTCCTTTACTGACTCAGGTGCCATTATCAATGAAAGCTCAATAATAATAACAGCACTCGGGCCGGGTGTGGTGGTGGGAGGCCAGCCTCAGCTCTCGCTCTCTCTCCCTGTCTCTCTCTCTCTCTCTCTCTCTCTCTTTCTCCTTAGTGAGGCCCTCCGCAACTTCGTGAGACCCGGTTTCAAAATAAAGCATAAAAAATAGGGCCGGGGGCGTAGCGCGGAGGTAGAATGCCCCTGCGTTCAATCCCCGGTACTGCAAAAATAATAATAATAATAATAACAGCACTCGGTTATTGATCCTACTCTTTAGGTCTTTCGCTAAGAGATTTCCATGTATTTCTCAGCATATAAGTACCTCTCTTATCTCCATTTACAGATGTAGAAATGAAGTATGAAAAATTTTAACAAGTTCACATAACCAGTGCTAGCTCGTTTTAATGTGGACTTGTCTACTCTGGAGCTCAGTCTTTTAATCACTACACTATGTTAAAACCCAATTGCTAGTCAGCTTCCCATCACCACAACTGAGAAACTCAACTTCTAATGGGAAAAGGGTTATTTTGGTTCACAGTTTTTGACGTTTCAGTCCATGATCAGTTGGCCTCGTTGCTTCTGGGTCCATGGGAAAGCCTGGCTTCATGGCAAGGTTGTATGCAGAGCAAGAAACCACTCACCTCATGTCCAGGAAGTGAAAGAGAGAAAGAGGAAGGGGTGGGGTCCTGTGATCCCCTTTGAGGGCACACCCCCAATGACCTGAAAGCCTTCCACTGAGCCCTACTTCTTAAAGGTTCCACAACCTCCCAATAGCTCCACTCCATGGAACAAGCCTCCTCCTTTGTGGGACATGGAAGATATAAACAATAGCACCAATAGAAACCTAAGAGCTAATATCAAAGCTAGTCAGAGCACAGGACCCATCTACATATTCTTCCTAATTTTCAAGCACCACACTGACTCCTTCCTGCTCACTGTCCAGTTATGGTACTTTTGATTTTCATCATACCAAACATTTGATGTCATAGTGATTTAAATGATAACTTATTCACAGCACCCTCTCTACTTTACCCAGGCAAAATATAATTTACGTCTTCCATCTTGATTTTGAAACCAGATTGCTTGATCAACTCTCTGTGCCTCGGTCTCTCCCTATTGATGAGGCTAATAGCAACACTCAGAACGGCTGGTACCCGTGCCCACTCAAGAGCAGCAGGTCACAGGCATCACCTGTCTGTCCTCACTTGGTGCTCAAAAGGTGACAAGCACACTGGCCTTTTGAGCACCTTGACCGTCACCAGTGCCCGAAGCCATCCTCTCATCTAAGAAACCACATTTCTAACCTACTCCACCACCCTACTTTGTGATTCTCTTTTTCTTCAAATATGTGTTAAAAGACCTTTCTATTTTTTAGTTCGTGCATTGTACTTATACATCATAGTGAGGTTCAGACTGACACAAACATACAAGCACACAGCATTCACTGTGTGTCTCCCTACAGGTCTCTCCCCACACCCCACACCATAGATAATATTTACATTTATACAGATAACTTTGTGTATGAATAAAGGATTGTTTGAATTGTTTCCATCATCAGATCTCCCTTTTCTCCTCCCCACCTCCCTTCCATTCCCCTATTCTACTAGTGTCTCCCTTCATTTATCTGAAATCCTGTTTCTCAGTTTCTTTCTTTCTTTTTTTTTTTTTGCGGTAGCGGGGATTGAACCCAGGGGCGTTCTACCTCCGCGCTACACCCCCAGCCCTATTTTTTATACTTTATTTTGAAACCGGGTCTCACAAAGTTGCGGAGGGCCTCACTAAGTAGAGAGAGAAAGAGAGAGAGAGAGAGAGGGAGAGAGCGAAAGAGCTGAGGCTGGCCGCGAACCCGGATCCTCCGGTCTCTGCCTCCCAAAGTACTGGGATTACAAGTGTGCGCCACCATGCCCAGCTCTCTCAGTTTCTCTCTAGCTTCCACATATGAGTAAAAACATATGACCCTTCACTATTATACCAACATTAAAATGTCTTTGGAGGGGAGCGTTCTACACATAACATTTAGCCAAAGCCTTCACTCCTCCCACAGTGACTTCAGGTCCAAATAATGCAGAAAATTTGTGCTCCTTAGATCTGGGTTATCTGGTCAATGCTTCCTTCCCTGGTACAGCTCCTGGTACATTAGCGTGTTACTGATGGTCAAGAAGTGAGTAAAATCATTATTGGCCAGATACGTTTGTCCAGAAAAGCAAAAGGAATAATAAACAAAATTACATCCTGGGAGAGATGCGTAAGTGAAGTGAGTGAAGTTGAAATTTACCCCTCTTGGGTGAGTAGAGCCCAGCTTTGGACTCAGTGAGGCTGGTGTGTGAGCCGGGGAGGAGAGATCTGGCCTGAGTTCTCCTCTGGATTTGGGCTTTATAATGAGCCTATATCTCAATTTCCTCATCAGCCAATAAGGGCAGGGCTTTGTGTTTCATTCCCAGGAACTGGGACAGTGAATTAAGGCAGTGTCTTTAGGGTCACTTAGGGAGAGAAGCTAAGCTAGAATGGTGGAGCATGACTGTTATTCCAGTACTTGGGAGGTTGAAACAGGAAAATCACAGGTTCGAGACCAGCCTCAGCAATTTAGTGAGACCCTCAGCAACTTAGCATGACTCTGTTTCAAAATAAAAAATAAAAAGGGCTGGGGGTATAGCGTGGAGGTAGAATACCTTTGGGTTTGATCCCCAGTACCGAAAAAGAAAGAAAGGAAAAGAAGAAGTTGAGCTGTATGGGCCAGTTAGCTCAAGCATTCTTGTATTATTCCAAGCTGAAGCTACAACTTCTAAGACTTGATTCCCAGCTGCAGCAAATATTTCTGAAGAGTTTCAGATCATCTACTGGGGTGTTTCTGAGCTGCAGTTCTCTGCGGAATTGGACTTTAAACCTTTCACTTTGGCCTTTACTTAGCTGCGAGCACAGCCTTGTATTTAGACCTGCTGTTTTATTTTCACACTTATGGTTTAGGGCCAAGGAGCCTGAACAAGTTCTCTCTGTCTTCCCTGGGGTTTAAAAAGTCTGAAAACAAAATAATGTCTCTCCTTGCAGACTTTTCTTGGGTGTGATTTAAACAACAATAACAAAAAGTGTTGTGGGAATGGAGCGAGGGCAGAGTTAGAACTTCAGTTATTTGGTGAAAACAGGCACTGTGTAATTGGCCGCCGCTCGCTTTGCTTGGGCCTGAGGTACATTCCATTTTGTATGTTTCAGAGATTGTTTGGCAAAGTTGCTGCCATGGCCTCTGATCCACGGGGACCCTTGGGGAACTGACATCCCTCTGGGATTTCACCACTCAGGGCCTGCACAGTACACAGTTGACTTTCTTCATTTTTTTTTTTTTTTGGTCTGGGAAATGTCATCCATCCCCTTGCTTCTTGAGAGAGCTTAAATCCAAAACGCAGAATGCTTTTGGGGGATTCCAACACATTCCTAAATGACTCACTCACCTCCCCCTTCCTAATACTATGTCCTCTCTGATCCTTCCTGCACTCCCCATTTTTTTTTTTTTTTTTTGCGGTACTGGGGATTGAACCCAGGGGCGTTCTACCTCCAAGCTACACCCCCGGCCCTATTTTTTATACTTTAATTTGAAACCGGGTCTCACGAAGTTGTGGAGGGCCTCACTAAGTAGCTGAGGCTGGCCGCGAACCCGGATCCTCTGGTCTCTGCCTCCCAAGTACTGGGATTACAAGCGTGCGCCACCACGCCCGGCTCCCATTTTCTTAGTTCTTCTGCCTTCCTTCTTAGGTCAACCTTCTTAGAACGAGCTCCAAGCTTACTCTTAAGTGTATCATTTGCTTATTGTTAAGAATGTTGGGCTTAGAAAGTTGAAAGACACACATTCCCAATCTAGCTCTACCATACACTCACAGCCATGACCTTCACTATACCCACTCTATCCCCTTTACTATACCCGGTCTAGCTCTACCATACACTAGCATCAAGACATTTTAGTTCTAACCCCCACATCTGTAAAATGGGGATAACAATAATTCCTGACACATTTATTTTGACCATCTCATAAAACAGTACACTCAGCTAGGAGTGGTGGCACATACCTATAATCCCAGTACTTGGGAGGCTGAGAGAAAAGGATTACAGGTTTGAGGACAGCCTCAGTAACTTAGTGAGACCCTCACGACTTAATGAGACCCTGTCTCAAAATAAAAATAAAAAGGGCTGGAGGTGTAGCTCAGAAGTAGAATGCTCCTGGATTCAATACCCAGTATCAAAAATGTTCAGCATCATTAGCAATCAGGGAGATGCAAATCAAAACTACTCTAAGATTTCATCTAACCCCAATTAGAATGGCAAACATTAAGAAGTCATTTTTTTTGTGTGTGGTACCGGGGATTGAACGCAGGGGCGTTCTACCTCCGCGCTGTGCCCCCGGCCCTATTTTTTTTTTATACTTTATTTTGAAACCATGTCTCACGAAGTTGCGGAGGGCCTCACTAAGGAGAGAGAGAGAGAGAGAGAGAGTGAGAGAGCTGAGACTGGCCGCGAACCCGGATCCTCCAGTCTCCGCCTCCCAAAGTACTGGGATTACAAGCGTGTGCCACCACGCCCGGCTTAGAATGGCAAACATTAAGAAGTCAAACAACAACAGATATTAGCGAGGATGTGGGGAAATTGGGACTTTTCTACAATGTTGGTAGGATTGCAAACTAGTTCAACCACTATGGAGATCCATGTGGAGATTCTTCAGAAAATTGGGAATGGATCCACCTATGATCCAGCTATACCACTACTGGGTATCATACCAAAGGAATTGAAACCAGAAAACTCCAGTAATATATGCATACCCATGTTCATAGCAGCACAATTCACAGTGGCCAAATTATGGAACCAACCTAGATGTCCATCAACAGATGAGTGGATTACAAAATTATGGGAAATACACACAATGGAATTCTACTCAAGCAATAAAGAAGAACAAAATAACATCATTTACAAGAAAATGGAAGGATCCGGAGAACATTATGTTAAGTGAGATTAGCCAATCACGAAAAAAGAGGGTCATATGTTTTCATTAGGGAGTAGTGGGGACTCAAAAGGGACTCTGGATAATAATGGAGAACCCTCAGTGGAGCAAGGGAAGTGGTACAAGGGAAGGGGAAGGGCAAGAAAGAAGTGAATCAATGGAATCACTATCATAAACAATGTGTACATATGAGAATATACCAACATCATTCTCTGTACTTCATATGGGGGGGAGGCGGGGGAGACACTAAGAGCTGTGTGCATGTATGTTAACATCAAATTGATATTCATTGTGATGTGAGACTACAATGCACCAATAAAAGCATGTTTTAAAAAAAGAAAAAGCCAGTGCACACCCAAGCGTCTGGAAGGAGACATTCAATGCATTCAACTCCAAATTAACCAGCTTCCTGAACAAATCTTAAACTTGCAAAATCTCAGAATCCTCATCTGGCAGATGAAAATAATTATAGCTGCCTTGCCTTCTTCAAGATTAATTATGGGGATTGGGATATAAGAATCCCCATAATTAAAGAAACCAACTTCACAGGTTGGAAACCATTTAATAAAGCCAGTGTCACCTTGCCCTGGCTGCTTCCTCCTGGGCTGGGGGAGGACGGCACAGGCCCAGTGTATGCAGGGGCCCCGTTGTCCTTGGAGGGTGGAGCAGGATGTCAGTGCAGCACCCGCAGGCTCCCTCCACCCTCCTGCGCCCTCAGCATGGAGTGCTGAGCTGAGAGACTCCTCTGCTGCCTGACATGATTTCTTCCTGCTCTGCGGCTGCTCCCGGGGATGACTGATGACTGTGCCATGTCTGCGATGAGGCAGAACACCAACACTAAATTGTGTCATCGCCTCTCCCAGGCCGTAAAGGAGTGTGTGGTGGGCCCGGCATCCCAGCTAGGGAAGGGCCACCCTGGTGAGCTGGCCGGACCCAGCCTGCCGAATCCATTGCTCACATCCCTTGGCAGCCATTTAATATTATTACTTTCTCTCCTCTTCTCGGAACTGTGCTTCCTCCTGTCTCCACGTGAAGCATGAGTGACCTGGGAGAAGACCAAGAAGACGGAAGGCTCAAAAAAGAGCCAGAGGTAATAATGATGAACGGGCGCATTGATAGAGTGCTTTACCTTTAATAAGACCCCGTAAATATATTGCTACATACAGTTCTTATTTGCTACATAAAACCTTGCAAATTAACCGCCTAAGCCTCAGTTCCTCCTTTACAAAATGGCGGGAATGCCCACTCCATGGGGTTGTAAGGAATGAGAAATTATGTATATAAACAATCCAGAAATGTGTCTGAAGCCCATTGCTTCATTTACTTAACAATATTTGTGGAATGTCTACTATGTCTCAAATACTGATCTGAGCAATGGGGGTGGATCCATTAATAGGACACAGGTAGGCCTGTGGTGCTCACACCCTAGTGGCATAAAATAAGCACACACGCACACACGCGCGCACACACACGCGCGCGCGCACACACACACACACAATAGCTGATAGTCTAATTAGCATAGGTGTGAGAATTGAAAGGAGTGATAATTTCAAGGCAGATTATAAAATATAATAATATTTTTTATTATGAAATCAAATGGTATTGGGGGTAGAGTGGGGAAAGGCAAAACCCAGGATTGTCCTCAAGGTCCTGGGTGGGTCGAATGGAAGGACCATGCTTCTGTAAGTAGCGAAAGGGACTGCCGAAGGAGGGACAGGCTGGGGTATGTAGTGGACAGCCTCTGTAATACTTCCCAAAGACCCCTGCTTCCTGGTATTCTTGCTCCTCTTCCCTGAGTGAGGGCCAGACCCATCAATGACAGAAGCGATGAGATGTCACTTCTAGGATTAGTTTATAATAGGACTGTGACTGCCAGCCTGCTCACACTGAGTGAAGCCCGCTGTCACGTGGTGAGGAGCCTGAGAGGTCCACATTGCAAGAAACCTGTGTGTCTCGCCAGTAGCCAGTGAGAACCTCGGTCTGTCAGTTTGCATGAGTGAGCTTGGCAGTGGGTCTTCTCAGATTCAGCAGAGTGAGCTTGCACCGAATCCTTCCCCAGTCAAAGGTGCACCCCAGCCAGCACCCCAGTGACAATCTTGTGAGAGACCTTGAGAGAGCGCTGCCCATATTCCTGCTCGTATACCTGTCCTGGAGAAATTGTGAGATAATGAATGTTTATCCTTTTAAGCCATTACATCTTAGATTCATTTGTTTTAGAAATATCTAGTATGCAATACATAACAAATAACAGCGTTTTAGTTCATAGTGAGTTCATTTTGCAGCTTTTAGTTGAGAGTTCATAGGGGACAACTAAGCACTGTCATTAGGCACTCTGGTGGGTGTGCCTGGAGTTTGTGTCCCCAAGAGCAGTGAATGGAGACAAGAAAGCGGGTGGCACCTCTTTCAGTAGTGTGACTTTCCAGGAAAGGAGGAATTCAATGGCAGCTTCCTCCCAGTAGAAAACAAAGAGTTCAAGGAAAATGTTTTATTTTGTAGATATACATTTAAGTAGAAAAATTAATCAGTTGGTGAGGGGTGAGGATATTTAGATTGAGAGTACAGTTGCAATTTGGTAGGGGATTGAATATAAGGGAAAATGAGAGGTTCATTGATGGAATAAGGTTCTGGTAGAAAAGGAAGAGATGGGGTCGAAAAGAACTCATGAAAGGATTGGACATGGCTCAAAGGGAAGCGCTTTAGTTTTCTGTTGTTATGTAACTAATCCCCTGCCCACAGCAGCTCAGAACAGGCTGTATTTATTATGGTGTGGCATCTGTGAGTCAGGAGTCCAGGTGAGGCTTAGCAAGGTGCTCCTCAGGATCTCAGGAGACTGCGGTCAAGGTGTGAGCCCAGCTGTGTTCCTTGCTAGAACTCCAGGTGCTGTTTGGGACTCACATGGTTGTTGGCACAATTCACTGGCTCTGGTTGGAGCAGTGGGGTCTTGTCAGCCAGGGGTTGCTTTCAGCTCTTGAAAACCACTTGTTATCCCTAGATATGTGGCTACATCACAGACTCTCCAACAACACAGCTACTTAGTTTTTCAAAGTCAGTGGGGGAATCTCTTGCTCTGGTCTGCTTAGATGGAGTCTCACATAAAAAATAAAATAAAATAAATAAAATAGTGTAAGCCAGGTGCGGTGGTACAGCCTATCTATCATTCCAGTACTTTGTAGGCTGAGACAGGAGGATCATGGGTTCAAGGCCAGCTTTAACAACTTAGTGATACCTCAGCAACTTAGCAAGACCCTGTTTCAAAATAAAAAGGGCTGGGGGTGTAGCTCAGAGGTAGAATGCCCCTGGATTCAATCCCCAGTACTAAGACAAACAAAAAACCATAATGTATCAGGCGACTAAGTCTCTCATCATTTTTGCCATATTCTATAGGCTATAAGCAAGTCATAGATTCCACTACATTCAAGGGGAGGGATTTATACAAGATTATCCCTCATTGGGAGCATCGTAGGATGTGTTCATCAGAGGAGAGATGGATAGGTGGAGATACAGATAACTCACCTGGCATGGACAGTTACTGGGCGTTTGAAGGAGTGCCTCATTGTGATAGTCAATCTAGGTTGTCAACTTGACCTGATCATGACACACCCAAGATTATGTGATTTTGGGTGTGTAACAGCAGATTAAACAGAAAGCCCTGCCCTGAATGTCGGCAGCAGGATTCTGATAGGTGCAGACTTAGATAAAAGAGGGAGAAGCCGCGTAGAGTGTGTGCAACTCTTTCCGAGGAAAACGCATCTGCTCTTGCCTGAGATCGTCGGCCGCCTACTTCGCCTTTCTCTGAAGAGCTTCTTGATCTTCTTGGCCTCCAGCTCTTGGAACTGAAACTTCACCATCGTTTCTCCAAAGAGCTTCCTGATCTTCACGTT